>CM023490.1:76549203-76620909 GCA_013339685.2 Hyalomma asiaticum
CCACCACCTTTCCCCATCAAGCAGCAGTTGATGCATGGGACGCAGCCTTGCTGAGATGTTTGGCAAAAACCGTCTCTAGAAATTAAGCAGGCCAAGATAGCTTTAAAGCTCCTTCACATTCTGTGGCTCGGGCGCATTGATGATGGCCTTTACCTTCTTGGGGTCGGGCTTTATACTTCGCTTGCATATAATGTGGCCCAGGTATTCCCCTTCGGGAGCGAAGAAAACGCACTTCTCCAGCTTCAACCTAAGGCCTACTTCCCGAAGTTTCTGCAGGACAATCGTCAGATTTGCCACGTGGTCTTTGTCGTTGATGCCTCTAATAACTATGTCATCAAAGTACACAGCTGTTTTCGGCTTTACGAGGTTACGAGGCCCGCAGCAGCTCAAAAATATTGACCTTTTCTTTGCTGGCACGACGTCGTTGGCTTCGAAAAACTCTTGGACACGCTCCACGTACGCAGGCCAGGCGTCGCCTTCCCCCTCGAACGCTTCGATCCTACCAAGGTAGGCATGGTTGTTCATGCGGTTCGGTCTTCGAAATATTGCTAGCAGAGAACGTAAGGATAAACAATCTTTCAAGATGAGAAGTAATTGAAGGATTGGCTCGCTGCTGACGCCGATGTCTTCAGATAGGCATATGTCGCCGGCAAACAAATTAGGCGACAAACGAAGGAAGTACGACGCACTAAGCGTCCCTGACGCAGGTGTCAGACTTGCGTGGCAACTTCATCTCGAATGGGAGACAAGTAACTTGAAACTTGCACACACCGTGCTCCTGAACGTGAACGGAAGAAGAATGGGCACGGCGTTGCCCCCGTGGTCCTTGGGCCCTCGTCGCCAGTTGTTACATGTTGCCGGAATAAGTGACGCCGAGACCCGAGCTCGTCGAGGACACATGAACTATTTATTTCTTTCACACTGCCCCAGCCCTGTTCTCCTCACTCCCACTTCCGCTCGCAGCAGTAGGTGGCGCTGGCGCTACAGCTGGTGCAGCACACAGGATCAATTGTCACAGTTTCACCTTCGTCTACGCGATTAAAACAACGGAACCCCCCCCCCCCCCCCCCCCGATGCTTCGCATCACCTCAGGGTTCCTTCGGGAAGATGCAGCTTTTTTTTTCTTCTCGTCTCGCGCGGCAGTTTGTCGTCGTCATTTTCTTCAGTGGCTGACGGATCCCGGCTTTTGCGTGGTCGCTTCGCACTTGCCGTCGTCGCCACACCACAAAACACCGCTGTCGCGCGCTTCTTCCATGACATAAGCCCTCTTTCAAAAGTTTTGTTTCCCCAAACAAAACTTCTGTCCAGTGCGAGAAAATAACATTGTCTCTTGCACACTCCACGAGAAAAAGAAGCACCACATACAAACACTGACATGCTGATATTCACACTTGCAGCGCATTTTATACTGAAAAACACTGAAAGACGAGCTCGTGAAGCACCTGTACATCTTCAGTTAGCATTACAACTGAATATATCGTTCCACTTGTTCACCAGACAGCCAACAGCTGACACTAAGTACAGTACAAAATGACCACACGTCACAAGCAAGTGCATATTCAACATTAAGTACAGTACAAAGTGTCCACACGTCACAGACAAGTGCACAAGTAGCATATTTACGATGAAAGCAAGAGGATCGTCAATGGTCAAAATTCCTTAAACAGCGGCCGGCCTTTGTGCACTTGGAACTAGGTTATGGCGTCCCACACAAGACGATTAAATGTCACCTTTTAGGGGCGAAGCTCCTCTTAGTCTAACCTTGTCAGGCATCAGGCGTCAGGCGTAACCCGCGTGCCTCCCGGCACGCGCTCGCCCTCGGCGCGTGCCTCCCGGCGCGTGCCTCTCTCTCTCTCTCCCAGCGCTGCCTCCCGGCGCGTGCCTCTGCTGTCTTGTGTGAGGCGCGCATTGGCTATGGAAACGCTCTTTCTTAGTACCAGCTCGCAAAGAAGGAGAACGCGCCTTCACCCGCGAGAGACAACGTTGGCGCAGGCAGCGTCTCCTAGCGAGTTTCTTGATTGAGAATTACCGACTGCTCACGTTGGAGAAGCGTTCACCGGCAACCCATATATATGTATATATATATAGGCACTGGATCTTGACTTGCAATGAAATGCCGGTGGGAGATTTAACTTGTGCATAGTTGAACCATGAGGATTCGTAGCGTGCGCGTTAACTAAATTAATCCAGAACCCGGCACGATCTACGATGAACCTCCCGAGCTTCGCCCACTCACCATCATTCACTCCGTGGATATGCTGTAATTTTTTTCTTGGTTAGACAATACAGGCAACATATATGCACGGCCGGGCCATCCACAGACAAGATTTCGGATACTCAACACATTCGACCTTCTTCTGTTCGTTGATTCTCACTACAAACTCTGCCTGAACCTGCACACTGGCGTTCGAAGCATGGAATTCGATGCAAAAGCGTACGAGCGGACTTGTGAGACGGCCAATTGCCCTGCCGCGCGAGACAAGTTTGCAACACACCCTTTTCTGAAGAGGGGTTTCTGAACCACATAATAAAACATACGACTCATCAGTTCTCTCATAGCTGAAAGACTCGTGCACTACCTTTGCGCTCGGTGGCCGTCATGTTTCCACATGCACCATGTGCTTTCGTACGCATCCTGTTTAGATTCTTTGTGAACTACTACATCAGTCGGGCTCATTCTCTCGATCAGAGACGCTGTAAAGTTCACGGTCTCCCGAAATCACCAGATAGTGAGGTACGTTTCCTCTACGGTTCACTACACTGCCTAGGTCACCTGTTACTGCATCGGGCGGCACTAGTGACGAAGAATCTGAGAGGGCCACCTCAGATTTTTCACAAGGACAATCACCATCGGTTGGGTGGCTCATTACTGCAACCAGGGGCACCCACGATGAATCGGCGATAAGCTCTTCAGAGCTCTCCTTGTGGTATTCGCCGTCGTTTTCGGGGAATTCAAATGATACTCCTTCATTGGAGCTATCTAGAGGAGCTCTTGTCCCTTCATTAACAGCACTTTGACTGTAAGAGGCTCCAAAGTATGTTCCACACCGAATAGAGTCCTCTCCAATTCTCGTAGG
This sequence comes from Hyalomma asiaticum, assembly GCA_013339685.2. Classification (NCBI taxonomy): domain Eukaryota; kingdom Metazoa; phylum Arthropoda; class Arachnida; order Ixodida; family Ixodidae; genus Hyalomma; species Hyalomma asiaticum. The sequence continues at coordinate 76,552,281 of CM023490.1, forward strand.
GCGGCACCCTCCTTCGACGAGCTCGTCTGAAAGCTGCCAAGTCCCTATCGTCGTCAATTGACGCGCTCTTGCAGCGTTTTGCGCTTCTAACAAACGTATACGAAGCTGCACGTTTCGTTCCTCCAGAGCTGCAGTTTCCCGCGCTAGTGCCAGCTCCGCTTCACGGCCACGTTCCTCGCGCTCGCGCCTTTCACGTTCTAACTTCCGCTCCGCCTCCCGGGCACGTTCCTCGCGCTCGCTTTCCTCAGCGAGCTCCTCCCTTTCGCGTACACTCTGTTCTTCAATCCATGCTAGGAGTGCGTCTCCTGACAAAGCGAGTTTTTTGCCGAGACTAATTAGCTCTTCTAAATCCATGTCGTAGTCGTGATCTTTTGGTCAACACAGAAATGAACCCCGCGCCACGTTGGGCGCCATTGTGATGGGATTCTTTGGAATTTAGTGAACGCACGTTGCGTCTGACGATGGCAACGTGTTCAGAAAGATGGCGAGGCTGTTTTCTGTGAAGCCTTTTAAAAAAACCAATAACGAACAACGACATGAACCAAACAAACTAATAAATGAAAATATTCAACAATACCGAACAGAGTGAAAGAACACAAAAGAACACGCGAGCAAAGCCAGGGTTCGGAACAGTCTCACCAAAGCCGGTGGGCCGAGGAGAGAGAGAGAGTGAAACATCCTTATTATTGTCAAGGAGTTGAACGAGCAGCATGGGAGGAACCCCTAGTCCGGGGTCCCTAGGATGATTCCGGCGATGCTTCGAGCCCGGTGTGTTACAGCACGTAGGACCTCGGGAGGTCCGTCGCGGAGGGCGTCGTCCCACAGCTCCTTTTTGCGTAGCGGGTAGAGGATTGTCGGAAAGGGAGGGAAGAGGTTTGCGGTGCATTCAATCGTGACATGGAAGACTGAGGGCTACCTGCCACAGCCTGGGCAGTGGTCTGCATAACGGTGTGATAGAATTTATTCAGGGAGACAAGAGTTGGAAACGTTCCGGTTTGTAACTGTCGACGAGCCACTGCTTCCTCTCGCGAGAAGGACGGCGGTGGCACGGTGTATGTGCACCGAATGCGCGTATAATGACGGAGGATATGTTTCTGTAACAGAACAGAGGATCCCCCCACCCTGAACTGATCGCCTCACCTTGCCGAGCTGCCCGGAGGGAAATTTCGCGAGCAACTGCATGTGCGCGTTCATTGCCCGGCATCGAGGTGCGACCAGGGGTCCAGAGTAAGTGGATGCGGGAAGACGGGGTTAATGAATTTTCTGAGATCTGTTTGAGAATTTGGTGTGCCTCTCTCGGGATGCCATGTCCTGAGAGAAACGCCCAGCATGCATGTTGTGATTACGTCAGTATATACACTTCCCCTTGAATGCGGATGGCGTGTCGAATCGCGAGAGCAACGCCGAGAATTTCGCCGCAAATGGCATTAGTTCCGCGCATTGTAAGAGTCCCTCAAAGATTTGGGTGCCATCCAATACTACAGAGGTGTAGCCATCTTGAGTGCGTGCTGTGTCCGTGTATAGAGTATATGATTCCGGGATACTTGCAAGCATGTGGTTGATGTATCGCGCACGACCTTTGTGCCGTCCTTTGTCGTGCTCAGGGTGCATATTACGCGGCAAGGGATGAATACTGAGTACTTTCCGTATCGCGGGCGACAAGGTCGTTGGATCTGGTTTAGTATCAAGCGGTGGGACAGAATATCCTAGCCGTGTGAGAAGATGGCGGCCAGTAGGGGTAAGTAGGAGACGCTGGCGGTGACTAACCCAATGTGCTTCAAGCAATTCGCTTAGTGTATTATGCGTCCCTAAGTTAAGAAGACGGCGTGTGGCAGTATAATTCGGGAGGCCATGGGCCAGCTTCTTCGCTTTACGAATCACTGCATCTATACGAAGTTGTTATGCCTGTGTCAACCGCTGAAAGGGGAGATGGTATGTAATTCGGCTGATTACGCACGCTTCCACCAAGCGCAGCAGGTCCTCTTCTCGAAGACCCGACCGTCTGTTAGAGACCCGCCGGATCACGGCAAAAATTTGATGAACTTGTCGGGATAGGAGGGAAACAGTATAGTTAGACCTCCCATCCGCTTGAGCGTGTACAGGCCAAGGATGCGGGCACGACTGACCTGTGGTGTGGGTATACCATCTACATGGACGTTTATAGGGGGAGTAGAGGAAGCGCTGCGGGGGCGAATGATTATGAGCTCTGACTTTTGCGGAGCGCATGTTAAACCATCTTTCCTCACGTAGTCGGAGACTGTGTGGACGGCTTGCTGCAATCGGTCTTGGATGGCACCGTCGAAACCCCGTGTCGACCAGATAGTGATGTCGTCCGCATAAATAGCGTGGGCGACATCAAGGATCTGGTCGACTAGCTGTGGGAGCCCTGCAAGCGCGACATTGAATAGAGTAGGGGAAAGAAGTGAGCCCTGTGGCGTCCCACGTCCTACAAGGCGGATTGTGCCAGACCGATGAGGTCCCATTCCTACGGTGGCTGTGCGATCCCGAAGAAAAGCGCGAATATAATTGTACATACGGGTACCACTGTGTGGTTCTGCTAGATTGCGAAGAATGAGGTCGTGTTCAACGTTATCGAATGCCCCTTTCAGGTTGAGGCGATGAGTGCTTTCGTTTGGGCGCGCGACGGATGTCCTAAGACTTCCTCCCGCAATTGTAAAAGCACATCTTTGGCAGAGAGATGAGCTCGATATCCGAATTGAGTGTGAGAAAAGAATGATTGTTCTTCGAGGAAGGGCTGGAGGCGCCGCAAGAGTACGTGCTCCATGAGTTTACCAATGCAGGACGTTAAGGAAATGGGCCGTAGGTTTTCAAGTTTTATAGGTTTGCCCGGTTGGGGATAAATGTAATGTCAGCGTGTCGCCACGCTTGAGGAAGCGTGCCCTCGTGCCAGTATTCATTGAATACATCGGTGAGGCGGTTGATATCCTCGTCACTTAAGTTACGGAGCGTGGTAAATTGGATGTGGTCTGCTCCCGGAGCCTTGTTGTGGCGTAGATCTTGTAACACCACCCGCACTTCGTTTACTGTAATGTCTGCAGCCAGCAGCTCGTGTGCCTTGCCTACATAAGGATAGTCATGGTACTGCGGCGGTGAGCCTGTGGGATTAAATCGCTGCTCTAGCTCCCTGAGGAGCGTCGCGGCATCATCCCTATACTCCTGCATTAGGATGTGAAGCTGTTCAAGTGTTTTTCTCCTTGTTGTGGTGGGGTCTGTGAGCGAGCGAAGATTTGACCACGTTTTTGCTGTGCTCAATGTACCTGAGAGGCGGTCACAAAATCCGCGCCAGTTATTCCCGGTGAGGGTCTCTGCACACTCCTGGGATTCCCGTGTAATGCGGTCTAGGCCTTTCTTAGGTTTTCGGTTTACGCGTTGTCGCTTCCACGCCGTATCAACCCTCTCCGGGCGTTCCAAAGATGAAGCAAATGCGGATCTACGTCCGGTGTCTCGGTTGTGGTATTCAGTGTGCGGGTGGTGACCTCGAGATCGTCTATCAGAAAGTCAAGCCACTATTCGTACCCCTGGCCCCCAGGTAGGTCCTGACGGCGTTCCCTGAATTTCGTCTGTAATTCGCACATTTCGCTCGGACCTGCGCGCACGCCGTAATGGCAAGATGGTGGCCACGATATAGTGGTCGCTACCAATTAAGGTGTTCCTCCAGAGGCCCGTGGGCCACGACTGGGCCAGTATTTCGCACGAAGGTAAGGTCAGGACAGGTGTCGCGAGATACACTGTTGCCTAACCGGGTGTGGTGCTCTGGGTCCGTGAGTAATGTGTATCTCATGTTACAGATGACGCTCCACAAGCGAGTGCCTTTGGCCCGGGGTTTAACGTACCCCCATGCTGGATGCGGAGCGTTACAAATCCCCGTATACCACACAAACCCTTCCAAAACTTCCAAATTCTGTTAGCGCAGGAAACAGTGCGCACGCGAACGAGGGGAACTGTATACATTGAAGATGAACAGGCTGTCAGTGCGTTTTCCTTGAGGAATTATTTCTGATATTTGATGAGGGATATCGCTGCTTGTCGTATGCATGCGACATGTAACACGTTTCGAAACTAGGGCTCCCACAAGAGGTGAGACACCCGAGAGCTTGCTGTAACCGGATAAACGGGTGCAATTCGGTTCCTGCAAAAGGATGACATCAGGAGGGTCTGTCGACGCGGCAATGTACTGTTGCAGGGAACCCCGCTTTTTGCGCAAGCCTCTACAATTCCACTGCCACACCACTAGCTGCGGCGCGTCTCGCGGCGCCATCATCGCGAGAGGGAGCAGGGGCTCGTGTATAGGGGTGCGGGCGCCGGTTGCCCATGTTTGAAGGTTGCGGCTGTTGTGTCGGCGTGCGGCGCCCGACGGCGAGGGCCCGACGACTGAACGCGAGACGCCACGTGCGTCGGCACGCGCCCGCGACACGCACAGTAGAAGTGAGTTGACCGTAGCCCGCGGAAGCCCGACGAAGACTGCGGTTGAAAGTCGCCATCTTGGCCTCCCGGACATGCTGACGTCACGTCAGCACGTCACGTCAGCATGTCCGGGAGGCCAAGATGGCGACTTTCAACCGCAGTCTTCGTCGGGCTTCCGCGGGCTACGGTCAACTCACTTCTACTGTGCGTGTCGCGGGCGCGTGCCGACGCACGTGGCGTCTCGCGTTCAGTCGTCGGGCCCTCGCCGTCGGGCGCCGCACGCCGACACAACAATTTGGCGACGAGGATGTTCTTCGCCTCGGTTCCTACCGCGGCAGAAAGAACCCGTGAGTTTTCCGTGACTCCCGCCTTTTTCTGTCCTGTCTGACGCGTCTGGCGTCGCGAGGCCTAGCGCTCTTTGTGTGCGGACGCTGGCAAGCTCTCGCCTAGGCCTTCGCCCTTGCTCCGTTCTGCACCGCGCTGCACTACCTCTCCTGTCGGCATGGCTCTCTTCGAGCATCTCCCGGTCTTCCTCGAGCTGCCGGGGCCACCCCCGGTTCCATGGACTACTTGGAAGAAAATGTTTCAGGCCCACCTCGAGGCGGCCGGTGGCAGCGACTGGAACGACGCGCGTCGTGCGTCGGCGCTCGTCAGCCTGCTGGGACGGGAAGGACAGCGGAAATATTTTGCTGCAGCAGAACAGGAGGAAGCCCGAAACGAGACGAGCAACGCGGCGTCAACTACCCCGAGCAACGCAGCGTCTACTACTCCGAGCAACGCGGCGTCTACGTCGGCGTCTGACCCAGATTCTTTGGCTTCGGCCGTTTCAAAGTTTGACAGTCTCGTCAAGCAGCTTGACCGGCTTTTCGCCGCGTCCACCAATCCGCTAGTCGAGCGTCACGAGTTCACAAGTCGGCGTCAACTCCCCGGAGAGAGTTTCCTGGACTACGTGACAGTTCTGAAGGAGAAAGCCGTACGATGCAAGTTTGGGCTCACGTACGCGGAACGCGTCCGCGATCAGATTATTCACGGCTCGTCCAACTCGCGGGTGAGAGAGAAGCTGCTGGCATACGGTGAAGAGTTGACCTTAGAAAAAGCGGAGGAAGTCGGTCGGACGCTTGAAGCATTGTCCTTGGCGAACCAAGCGTTTGCTCCCAGTCAACCTGAAAATGTTCAAGCCGTAGGGCAAGGCGCCCAATATGGCGGCGCGAAGAGAAAGAATGGCCGCGCCAGTCGGGGAAGCTGTGACGTCACGTCAGCATGTCCGGGAGGCCAAGATGGCGACTTTCAACCGCAGTCGTCGTCGGGGTTCCGTGCTCCAGTTCCAAATGGGAAGTCTCAAGGCGATTTCCAACCTCAATCGTGCGACCGCTGCGGGAGCAGACGGCACCGGTCAAGTTTTCGAAATTGTCCAGCCCGAAGTCGACGTTGCAATACGTGCAACGCTTGGGGACATTTCGCGTCGATGTGCCGCAAGACTGCCCCTGTACAGCGCGTCTCTCCGAGGGGAGCTGTCGACGTCGCACCGGAGCAGCAGGCCTCCACACAGTTGAACTCAGCTTCAAGCTCGTCAGTGTTATCTTCGGATCATCCTTCGTCATCCGTGCTCACAGTCAGCACCTCATCCAGAAAAGACTTAGTCGTCCACGCTGTGGTCGATGGTGTTACCCTGCGACTACTGGTGGATACGGGAGCATCTGTATCCTTGATGACTGCAGAAGACTTCCAGCGTCACTTCAGCAAACAGCACAGCCTGTCCAAAGCTGTAGTCGACTTGCGAAACTTCTCCAAACAGCGCATCGGGATCCTTGGCTCCTTCCAAGCTCCAGTCATAGTGTTGCAGCGGTCTTGCTCCGTAGTCTTCGTCGGGCTTCCGCGGGCTCCGGACTACTCACTTCTACTGCGCGTGTCGCGGGCGCGTGCCGACGCACGTTGCGTCTCGCGTTCAGTCGTCGGGCCCTCGCCGTCGGGCGCCGCACGCCGACACAACAGCGGCCTAAGGCTCTGGTCGGGTGGTAGGGTTGCGTCATAACCGCTAAGCTCGGGAATTTGTACAGCGGTGTGGCGTGGTGGTGGTGGTTTATTAGGAAGGAAGAGACGCTAATTTCTGTCACCCATGCTGGGGACACGGCTAAGCGCCTTAGGGGAGGGGATAAGGGATATGAAAGTGGAAGAGAAGAAAGGAAGGAAAAGAAGGAAGAGAGAAAGGTCGTTCGATAGCAGCAGGAACAAGCACGTCCCACTGCTCGCAAAGGCAGCCGGTCCAGAGGCAGCAGCCGCACGAATGCTTTGGCGTTTCCGCCGCCGGCGTGAAGTTCTACATGCTCAGCACAGTACTGCACAATAAGCTGGCAATCTGGAGGATCGCGACACGTTGCGGATTGTCAGCCGGAAATAATTCGGCGACTTGCCTTCCCAAGTCAGAAAGAAGCTGGATAAGAGCGTCCCTTGCTTCCTTCGTGGGGGTCGGCGTTGTAGCAAGCGGGGCCGGGAGGGCGGGGCTTGCTGGTACAGCAGATGAGTTCAGAGACGCCGGCATGGACGAGTTCGGGGCACGCACGGTACGAGCGTGCGCCGAAGGCATGGCCGGCGGAGCAGCAACTTCGTTCTATACTATGGGGAATTCGGCTGCTTGCCTCCGCCGCCAGTCATCATCCGAACGGAGCTAGCTCGTGGCACGCACCCCCGGCTTGGGGGCGGAGCGCGTGGAGCGGATCCGGGCAGTCGGCGTTGGGCTTGCAACGAGTAAACTACGTTGTTCCAATGGCTCGTGTGCCCATCTCTGGGAACCTGAGCTGGCCAGAGGCTCAGAAGCCACGGCCCTGAGCCCACATTTGGCGCCCGTAACGTGGGGCCAGCTGGTGGCTCTCGGAGATCGGCATCCGGGCTTTGCGTGGGTAAGCTGGTTTTCTTGGTGTTTTGAAGGTGGAGATTGTCGTGATTTACCATTTCTTTTGCGGTGCGTGGGCACTGTTTTATTTTTGTCTGTTGGTTGTTTTGCTTGCTTTGTTTGTGTTTTTCATGGAGACCCGTTCATCGGCGCGCAAGGTAGCCTCGGGAGGCGAGGCGCATCTCCCAGAAGCCTCGACTGTGGTGGAAGCCGGTGAGCAGCGGCGAGACGCAATGGCTTTGTCGCCTTTGGTTCAGATCGCCGCGTTGTGCCAGATGTTGACGGCTCGGCTGGTGGACATGGCCACCACTACGTGCATGGGTCGCGAGCGCGCGCAGCCCGTGGCCTTGACGAAGATGACGTTGGGCGTTCCAACGTTCAGCAGCCACAACCCCGCTGAATCGGTAACTGATTTCCTGGATGAATTGTCTGTTTACAGGACGGCTTCTGGCGTCACGGAGCCAGAACTGCTCGAACGCGTCCTGCCAGTTGCCTTGCGAGGTACCACGGCACAGTGGCTGCGCCTACAGCCTGCGTTCCGCTCTTGGGACCAATTAATTCGTCACGGCGTTCCGGGAGGAGTTCCTGCCGGTAGACTACGACTACTGCATCCGACGCGAGCTGGACGCTCGAACTCAGCACCCAGACGAAGGTCTGCGAGAGTATGTTCGGGCGATGCAGGAGCTCTTCTGCCGCGCTGATCCTAGCGCCACCGAGACCGTTAAGGTCTCCCATGTCATAAGGCGGTGCCATCCACATTTCAGGCCATACCTATTTGGCCGCTCAGTTTGCTCCCTTGAGGAGCTTGCACGCTTCGCTTGGCAAATAGCGGAAACACTGTCTTGGGAACAGCATTACACTCCGCCACCACCAGCCGACATTGCTCTCGAGCCAGCCTGTGCTTGGAGGGAGATAAACAGTGGGCCAGCACCATCGTACTGTCCCCTGTCACGAACTTCCGTGGCGGGCCCGGATGGAGAACTCGGTTCTCTTGGCCCCTTTTGGCGGAAACTCTCCGCGGTGGCGGGGGCCCTGCATTCCCAGGGTTACCCAGGACGACCATTCCCCTCCAACAAACCCGGTCCACTCCCTCAGACCCGCAACGAAATCCTCTGAACTCCGGAGGTCCCTCTCGTGCCGCTTATAGGCCGCAGACACGGAGAGGGTATAGGGAAGATGTATGCCAGGCTGGCTCATGCTACCGCTGTGGTCAGCGTGGACACTTCCGGAGTGAGTGTCCCATGACGCCCTCGACTAATCGTGTTTCTCCCCAGGGAAACGCCTACGGCCCGCGGTGGTAACGAGCCCGAGCTCCCCTACACTGCACATGGCCGAAACTACCGAAGGCGAGCAAACTGACCTTCTATCTGTTTGCCGGATAGAACGCGCTAGTTTGACTAGATCGTCGCCTATACCGTATATTCGGGTACACGTTTTAGGCACAGAAGTATCCGCGCTTCTAGATACTGGCGGCAGCGTCTCCCTCATTGAAGACGACATTTTTCACTTGTGCCAAACGCACAATGCAATAGGCGCAACTCGCACAATAGCAGACACACAGACGAACTTTATTGAACTCGCACAACGCAACACGCGTTTGAGAGCTGCTAATGGAGCATTAATAACGGCGCGAGCTGCAGTGCGTCTCAAGCTCTCCTTTGCGAGCAAGACTTGCAGACAGCGTTTTAAGTGCGAACTGCACTTCTTAAAGGGGTGGTGAAAAGAATTTGGAGATGCCGGTTTGTAATTTTCACTGCTTCCATACGCATTCGACAAGCCGATTCCGAAATATTTCGGCGAAATATTCAGTGCACATTTAACAACGCCCGTTTTAAATCTCAGCTTTCTTGCGCACCCGAAACGACTATGCGACACTACCGGCCGGCGTGGTACTATTTGGTGACGTTGAGTTAAGATACTTTTAAGTTCAAAGGCACAGTGAACTCGCGTTTGCTCTAAAGGAATCGATTTACTTGAAAGCCAGAAAGGAAGAAAATACTTGGAAACCGTGCGGTGCCACCATTCGGAAGAAAAGCGGCAGCACGGTTTGTTTTCCCTTGGCCTCCGAGGGCGCGCCAATCTCGGAGGTATGACGGCTACTAAGATGACGTCATCTGCAGAGTTGAGGGGAACGCGCGCAGTGAAACCGAAACCGCGTTTTTTATCGCTCTAAATCAACGCACACGGTGCAACGGAACAATGCATATTGTTGATTGTCATATTGTTGCATATTGTTGTATTGTTGCATATGCAATAATGCATATTGTTGTATTGTTGATGGTCAGGAGCCCGAATACGCACTTAGTACAAAATGTTCAGAAAACGTTTCACGACCCCTTTAAGCGACCCCGAAAACTCCGCCGGCATCCGCGCTCCTCCTCCTCTCCCCTAGCAACGGCGCGAGGGACGGAGAGGAGCGTCTGTAGCAACGGTGCAGCGACGTCACGCCCCACGTGACTGCGCGCACTCCGCCCTCCGCTCCGTGACTGCGCGCGCCCCGCGCCGGCTCCGCACCGCTCTCCGCGCCGTGACGTCACGGCGCGTTGTGAAGCTGGCGCCTCCGCGCCGTGGCTGCCGCGCGCCGTGACGTCTCTCGAGTTTCCGACCACGATCAACGGTGGCTTCATATACTTGGCGTTCAGTAGGAACTGTACGGTCCGCGCCGTCTTGCCGGATCCGCTCACCGTCCATTTCTCGGATCACAAAGCGCTGGTACTAACCGTGAGCTACAACGATAACACGAATAGGTGCTGATCTGTAGTGACGTGTGTAGTGTGTGTATGTGTGTGTGTGTGTGACGCACTCGCGAGGTGCATTAATGCATCATACGAAAAGCGTGAAGTGTAAAATAAATAAATAATACTTCATATATAAATGTGTTTGTGTGTGTACAAATGCATCATGACAACAACACTTTAAATCATTAATTACACTTAATCATCATCATCAGTAAAAGTGCTTTGCACTTAAAAACGGCCAGACTATAGTACACTATAGGCCAGACCTCCGTGGGTCGGCTGGCGCGTGCTCTCTCGCTGCCGTCTCCTTCGCTCGGCTCTGCAGTTTAGTCGCGCGCCCCCTCATAGCATCACCCCGTGCTTCGCACTTCCTCATACTCCCCTTCGGGGAAATGCGGGCATTCTTAAGTGCGAATGCACTTTATAAGCGACCCTGAATCCGCCGTCCCATAGCAACGGCGCGAGGAGCGGAGAGGAGCGTCTGTAGCAACGGCGCAGCGACGTCACACCCCACGTGACTGCGCGCGCTCCGCCTCCTCACCGCGGTTTGCGCGGGCGCACCGCTCTCCGTGGCGTGACGTCACGGCGCGCTGTGCAGCTGGCGTCGCTGTGCAGCTGTGTGTGTGGCGCCGGCGCGTCAGTCCGTATATAAACGTCCGCCGGCTGCCGCTCGCTCTCTTCTCGCTCGGCTCCGCGGTCGGTGAAGTCTTTCGCAGTATGGATCCATCGCAGGTTGGATCCATCGCGGTAGGAGTTTCCGACCACGATCAACGGTGGCTTCATAGACTTGGCGTTCAGTAGGAACTGTACGGTCCGCGCCGTCTTGCCGGATCCGCTCACCGTACATTTCTCGGATCACAAAGCGCTGGTACTAACCGTGAGCTACAACGATAACACCAATAGGTGCTGATCTGTAGTGACGTGTGTAGAGTGTGTGTGTGTGTGACGTGCTCGGCGATGTGTGCATTTATGCATCTGCGAAATTGCGAGGTGTAAATAAATAATACTTCGTGTATAAATGTGTGTGTGTGTACAATGCATCATGACAACACTTTAAATTCATTAATTACACTTTAATCATAACTTTACTCCCCCTCATAGCATCACCCCGTGCATTCGCACTTAACCATGTTAACCCTCGGGGAAATGCTTTCTTTTTTATTTATTGCCCGGGATTGGCAGTAGCCATGCTACTGGGGCGCGACTTTATCGCGCGAGAGAACATCGTGTTAGACTTAGCGAACGGTGGGTTCCGGGTTAATTGCACAGGTGATCTGTATGAGTTCTCTCCAGCGTCACTGCTGGTGCCTAACACCCATGATTCAGCCACGTTCCTCTGCAGTTCTGTGCTGCGCAACCATCTAAGATATTGGAGACTGTTGAAAAAGGTCCATTTCAGGATGCGCAGAAGCGACAGCCTGTGCGTACGCTCGAACCATTCGCAGCCATGTCCACGGAGAAGCCAGGCTGCACTCCTGTTCTGCGTCACCGCATCGACACAGGAGACACGCAACCTTGGAGCTGCAATCCAAGGCCACTGAGCGTGCAAAAGCGGGCGCTCCTGGACGTTGCTCTCCAGGAGATGATCGACACCGGTGTGGTGAGGCCGTCCCAAAGCCCTTGGGCCTCTCCTATTGTTCTGGCGCCAAAGAAAGATGGCACAGCACGCTTATGCGTTGATTACCGCCGTTTAAACGACGTTACAGTTAGTGAAGCTTATCCCTTTTCATCGATTGAGTCCATATTATCAAGTCTGGGTAACGCACGAGTATTTACAACACCCGATTGTTCGCGTGGCTTCTTACAGATAGAGATGGAACCAAGTGACATCGCTAAGACCGCATTCACATGCTATAAAGGGCTCTTAGAGTTTGTGCGCATGCCATTCGGCTTGAAGAATTCACCTCAAAAGGACAGAAAGTTGAGCGAGTTGGTAAGGATCCATAGTCAAAACAAGAGGACGTGCAAGACACGGACACAAGGGGAGAAGTGAACAACACGAACGCCGACTAACAACTGATGCAGAGCACAGAGGCGAAAAAGAAAGAAGACAAACAACTTATCTGCGCATGCTCGGAATGGTAGCGCCACCTGTCAAACGATTACACGTGCCGGTTTACGCGATAGACAACTGCTAAGGCATTCTATCTCCTCTCTGTTCAAGCTAATAGACGGCTGACTCACGCACGCACTTCCACTATTACTGATATGCCGGGCCTCGACCAATAAACGCGTCTCTTCATTCTTATGTTTGTACAGGATCTCGGTTTCGTCTAACTCGGGCGTGCTGCTACAGACCTGGCAGTGCAAAGATAGATTAGACGGCGTTCCACCTGATAGCGACCTTCTATGTTCAATTAATCTTTGATTAATACAACGCGCAGTCTGTCCTACATAAACACGTCCGCAGCTAAAAGGAATCATAAACCACACCCATGCGACAGTCGGTAAAATTGTTCTTGGCTACATGCTTAACCTGACAGATATCCGTTCGCTTCTTTCCTTCCATCATAGAAGAAATGAGCTGATGGGTTGCCGGTGAACGCTTCTACAACGCGAGCAGTCGGTATTTCTCAATCAAGAAACTCGCTAGGAGACGCTGCCTGCGCCAACGTTGTCTCTCGCGGGTGAAGGCGCGTTCTCCTATGCGAGCTGGTAGTGCTCCTCTAAGAAAGAGCGTTTCCATAGCCAACGCGCGCCTTTCGCTCTCTCTGTCTCTCTCTCTCTCACACACACAGACAGCAGAGGAACGCGCCGGGAGAGAAAGAGAGGCACGCGCCGAGGGCGAGCGCGTGCCTGAATGCCTGAATTCAAGTAATTGAATAACCTAACTATATATATATATATATATCTATATATATATATTATATATTGTATGTTATTAGCAATACTGGGAAACACCTTGAGTTACTGACTAGCAGAGGGAAGCGCAAAGGAGGGAAGAGGAGAACGAAGTTCTGAGCGCCATCGCCACGGAATGGAAGCTTCGGCCCATCCATACGCATTAAAAGACCCGCTTAAGGCTCTGTGTGGCTCGTAACAGATTTGGTGGATGTGCTGGGTACGACGAACCCAACGACGGAAGCTCTACTGTGTAGATTTCGCCGCAGCCGCCTCCTTGCTGGACTCCCGCCTTCGCCGATCGAGATGTCCCGAGACCAGACCGTCTCTGATGCTCCGAGGCCTACCCCTACTGGGCCATTCCCGTACTACCGAGTGCCTCCGAACTTCGGCGGCAGCTCAGGGGAAGATGTCAACGAATGGCTGAAGAAGTACGGAAGGGTGAGCGCGAGCAACTGTTGGGATTCGGCAGCGAAACTCAGCAACGTTGTGTTTTCGCTAACACCGCGCTCCTGTGGTATGAAAACCACGAGGACATGTTTACCACTTGGGATCGCTTTGTCGAGGAAATTCAGAAGTGCTTTGGCGATACTAACGCGAAGAGAAAACAAGCAGAGCAGACGCTGGCCCAGAGAGTACAACTTCCAGCTGAGACTTGCACGATGTACATTGAGATCTTGAAGTTGTGCAAGTTGGTAAACACCAGAATGACTGAAGAGGACAAGGTTGGACACCTCCTTAAAGGGGTCCTGAAGCACCCCTCGCGCTTGGTTTTGAAAACGGCTGGTGTGTATTGAAGGCTACTCAGAAATACATATTCGAAAGAATTTTCCGAAAAGGTGTGATAGGAGGAAAGATATTGCGACCGGAAAATCTCCCTTTCACACTGCGTCTCAGCTCGGCGGAGCCGACTGATTATGACTGTGGTGGGCGGCGCCAGAGGAGGTGTCCTGCCCACCGCGTTACGTCACCCGGATTCAATGTTGTGTTGTTCTCCTTCCGACCTGCTTGGCGAGGCTGCCCAGTGGTGTTGGCAACTCACATTTCCGGTCGCCTGCTCGGTGCGCGCCCCGACTGCGCGCGATCTTTCTACATCCTACTGCATTGTTTCTGAGCCCCAACCCGCTGTTTATTTCCCTTCATCACAGGCGCTAGCACGGAAACACGCGCGCTTGCGTCCTCCGTGCGCTACTTACTTTCGATCTTGCTCGTACGTCAGCACCGGGCAAAACAGTGAGCGATGAATCCTGCGCTGCGAGCTCAGGTCGAACGTGTGACTGAAGCGATTGGCTTCGACCCTTACGGCGAGACACCAAGAAAACGCAAAACTCGAGCACCGGACGAGCCAGAACTCTCAGGACCTTCGTGACGCGGCGGCGATGATGTGAACTGGTACGTGAAAGCTTACAGCACTGCACATTTCCTTTACCGCACATCACTATTTGTTCACAGCTCCCATGCATGACTAATTTTTTCGCGTGAATTGCAGTATTTGTAATAATTGCCACGAAGGTTCAGTTACAATCATGTCCGCTTCTCTAGACCACACTCAGAAATCCAGCACCTATCACGATAGAGCCCGATCTTGACTGAAATCTGCGTTGTCCGACGATCCAGATTGGTTTGGGTGATTTCTTCCGCACTGGCCCAAAGGAGCATTTCAATTTGTCTATTATGCTGTTAGAATTTCAAATATAAAGCTTTTATTTTTTAAGACTGCATTCTTCCGTGTGCGATAGTGATTCAAGCTTTTCTCTAATTGGCTGTAAACGTACGCCTGCAACTATGATAACAAGCCTCCGATCGCGACCAAGAGGCATGCCTTCTATGCGGGTCGAGCCAAATCACAACAAAAGGTTATCGTGTCATAGACTATCTAGAGCGGGCTCGATCGCAACCTGCTTTCATGCATTTCGGCGAAAGTTCATCGCGTGCTAGCTGCAAGAAGACTCGTCTGAGGTCGCTACACTTTCTTAATTGTAAGCCGCAGCAGCGCTGAACGGCAGTGTTGTGTGACTGTGATAACTTAAAATGAACCAAGCATCGTCGGAGCGTTTGTCCAAAGTGATGCGTACAGCTGATAGTTTGTCCAAAGTGATGCGTACAGCCATAGCCACAGTCGCGGAGCGTCTTAAGAAGTCTATTTCGACCGGAACGAAAGCTGTAGCAGAGAGTAGCATTAACAAGAAAAAGGTCGTGAGTATTCCGGATATCCACGCAGTTTCGCACAAACTTAAGAAAGTGGGAAGTAAATATGGGGTTAATGTTGTGTTTACGGCACCCAATAAGGTAGGAAGGGTTTGTGCTGCCGTGCATAGAAGAAATGAGCTGATGGAAGGTAAGAAGCGAACGGATCTGTCAGGTTCAGCACTTAGCCAAGAACAATTTCACCGACTGTCGCATGGGTGTGGTTTATAAGATTCCTTTTAGCTGCGGACGTTTTTATGTTGGGCAAACTACGCGTTGTATTAATCAAAGATTAATTGAACATAGAGGGTCGCTATCAGGTGGAACGCCGTCTAATCTATCTTTGCACTGCCAGGTCTGTAGCTGCATGCCCGAGTTAGACAAAACCGAGATCCTGTACAGGCATAAGAACGAAGATACGCGTTTACTGGTTGAGGCCTGGCATATCAGTACTAGTGGAAGTGCGTGCGTGAGTCAGCCATCGATTATCTTAAACAGAGAGGAGATAGAATGCCTTAGCAGTTGTCTATCGCGTAGACCGGCACGTGTAACCGTAGACAGGTGGCGCTACCTTTCCGAGCATACGCAGATAAGCTATGTGTCTTCTTTCTTTTTCGCCTCTGTGCTGTGCATCAGTTGTTAGTCGGCGTTCATGTTGTTCACTGCACACCTTGTGTCCGTGTCTTCCACGCCTCTACTTTTGACTATGAGCTTTAAGACCCCAGGTACGTGAGAGAGAAGCGGCGTTCAAACGTCAACGAGACGCGGCTCCGGACGCAAGCGCCCACCGTGGTGCCGTCCAATACAACGACGGCACCAAGCAATAAAGACACACTTTAACTTTACACTCCTTGCCTTCGCTTCTCCTTCATTCAATAAATAAGAATAATAAAGACGAAATAACAATTAAGCATTGCCAAACCATACCCAATAACGCAACATTCACGCGATACCCCCACCACTCTGCGACGCATTTACTCGAGTTCCCCCCGTGGGAAGATGCGTGCGGCATTTTTGTAGCGTTAGCTACAGCCCGTTTCGCGCGGCACATCAAGAGCCGTGATGCGCATGCGCAAGGATCAGTGATGTCACACAGCTTGCGCACTGGAGCCACCGGAGCCGGCACCTCTCGCGCACTCCGCCGCCGCCGCGCGCGACTCACCGCCGCCGGTCTGCGCATTCCAGAGGAGTGACGTCGTAGCCGTGGTAGACGCACTGGCGCCGGCGCGCGCTCGCTGCGCAGTCGCAGTCTGGCACTGCGCTGCAGCCGCTGCGCTTCTGACTGGCGTTTTCCAGTGTGGTATAGCCATGGAGAAGGAGAGCGCAAATGCTGCTCAACAGCGCAGAAGAGCGGAGAAGCTTGACTCATCGGATCCCGAAGTAGTTGCCTGGCAATTAGCGGTTGAGCGTAGGAGGAATGAACAGAAGAAGCTAAACGTGCTGCGGAGACACTGGAGCAAAGGGACGAACGTCTAGCAAAGCGGCGTCGCCAGGAGGCTGAGCGACGTGCCCGACCACCCCTGCAGCAACAACAAAACGCCGTCGATGACGTCAAGGCTCGCCGATCGACTGAATATACTGTGAAACTCAGCGAAAGTGCCAGTGCGACTCGGACCTTCCAGACGGACTTCGTAAACAATCCGTTTGGATATGTGGGCGACGTGTGCGAAAGACTATGGCACATGAAAGACTTGACGCCGCTGAGTAGTGCCATGCGTGAAACGTTGAGTTTAGCAGTTTAGCGGCGGCGCCGCAGTGGGCTGAAACCGTGGCGCGGGTTTGTACAACGTGCAAGAACTTTCTAGTTAAGCAGAAGATTCCACTCTTTAGCGTTACCAATGGGTATCGTTACCCGGCCATGCCGCCAGGTCTACCGGTTCTGAACGATGTGGCCGAACGTTTACTTTCGCCACGCATTCCCTTCGTTCAGATCCGTCGTCTAATGAACTGGAGAAATGGTCAGTTTGGCATTAAGGGACCCGTGGTGAACGTGCCGGTAGACACGGACGAGATGCTAAAGCAGTTGCCTCGCGGCTTGGCAGACGATAAGTGCATAGTGGTGAACATAAAGAGGAGAATGTTTGCCAAGACTACCTATCTGTCGAACATGGTTTCTCGCAATGTGCTTGGACCATGGGTTGAGGTACTGAGAGACTCGCCGCTGTACAAGCACTACGGCATAAACATTGACGAGGGACGTTTGGGAAGCCTGTATAGGGAAGCCGTCGCTCCAGACGAAGACTTTAATGTGGAGGCTTGTCCCGATCTCGCCGATTTAGATGATCCAATGAATGTGGCCACAGCTTTGACATTGGACCAGCATAGTTTGGTGTACGATGAAGACGCGATCTTAACCATGGCACCGGGAGATGGCAAGAGACCTGTCAGCATCTTGTATGATATCCATGCTGAGGAGCTGTCTTTCCCCCAGATATACTTGGGCCAGGCTCGTTCTATAACCCCAGAAGCTAAGCCTACTCCGTTTTCCATTGCCTCGAGTGAGATTCGGAGGAAAGATAGACGGGGTGCTTTGCCGATGCACGTACTGTACATGGCTATGAAGGTGTTGCGTCACCGTGTTTCGTCGCAGATGACTATGATGTACCGGAGCAACGCGACTACTCGTGGTCTGACCAGACAGAATATCGAAGATCCTGACAAGGTTAAACAGTTGATTGAGCAGGATTTGGGATTCATGGAAAGTGTTCCAAACACTGTGCAATATTGGCACAAAAGGAAGAGCGAGCTGTTCGCCATGATTAGGCAGCTTGGGAAGCCGACGGTGTTTCTGACGCTTTCTGCATCTGAGGTGCATTGGCCGAAATTGCTCAAACTGCTTGCGAAACTGCAGGTTAGGCCCCAGGAGTTGGGTTTTGACGAAGACGAGATGAACCGGAGCTACGCGGCGACGTTGGTGAATAACGATCCAGCCGCGTGTGCGATTTACTTTGAACACATGGTTAGGGTGAATGTGAAAGTGCTGCGAAACTCCCGGACTAGCCCATTTAAGCCGTACCACGTGGTGGAAAGTTTCAAGCGCATAGAGTTTCAGCATAGGGGTAGCCCCCATGCTCATCTGCTCTTGTGGCTTAATCAAGCTCCGGATGAAGAGGTGCAAAACAACTTCATGCCAAACACAGTGAGGATGGCAGAGCACCTGCTGTCCGTGGATCACGATGCTTTGGAGCGGCCGAGGTGCCAGGAACACCAGCACACACACACGTGCTATAAAGGTGGTCGTAAGAAGTGCAGGTTCCATGCGCCGTTCTGGCCGATGCCGAGCACTAAAGTGCTTACTCCGCTACAGGCCCCTGCCGACGACGACGAAACCGGTTTGAAACGGTATCGCTTCCTGAAGAACACTCATGATGCGTTGCATAGTGCTCTCGACACCACTGCCTATCAGTCCTTCGCTGAAATGCTTCAACATCATGGCATACGTGACTTTGACGAGTATGAAGAGGTGATTCGCAGTGGACTAGCCAGGCCTACGCTGCTGCTTAAAAGAGATATGGATCAGACGAATGTCAACCCCTTTAACTCTTGGATAGCCTCAGTGCTGATGTCTAACATGGACCTCCAAGTAATTCTTGACGTTTATGCCTGTGCATCTTACGTGGTGGAGTACGTGAACAAGGCTAACCGTGGCGTCTACAACTTGGGCAGAACCATTAAAGCTTTAATCGAACAGGACCCAACAGCTCAGCTGTCGTTTGAAAACGCTATGCGACAGCTAGGGGTAAATATGCTGAATGCAATTGAGATGTCGGCCCAAGAGGCTGCCTGGTTTCTCCTGCGATTTGACATGTGTACCACTAGCCGAGACGTAATTTACGTTAACACCCATTGGCCAGAAGAGCGCCATCGGAGCCGCAAGACGAAGGCCGAGTTGGAGGAACAGGGAGTGCTGGCCACGTGTTGTGACATTTGGCAAAAACACCGCTTGAGCGGTATGAAGACCGTCCAGCCGAAATGGAGGGGGTGACGTTCGCCGAATTTATGGTCGAGTACAATCGCAGTACCTAGAGGAAGCGTCAGAAGCCAGCCGTGCTTAGGTGCTGAAACTACACCATTGACGACGTGGTGAACTATAAGAGGGAACATGTCATGCTGTACGTGCCGTTTCGCAAGGAATTAGACATTCTGGATGGCAATGCCTTTGAGAAAATGTTTGACGATAACAAAGAAGCCATTATGGAAATCAAACAGAGGTACTCTGCTGGTGTAACCGTTTCGGAGTTGATTTCGGCTTGCGAGGCGGTTGGCCGTTCGGAATCAAATCAGACAGACAAAGTGGAACACCCTGAAGAGAGGCCGTCTGCGGTGCCGACCTTGGTGGACATGAACGATAATTCCGACTTGGTCCCCGAGGAAGTGACGACGAAGACGCAACAGAAGGTGGTTGCAGCCACGTGCCCTGGAGTCCGCCGTAGAGACGACGTTATGCCGTTAAGCGATTTCTACGCGCGCATGAGGCTGCTTAACGAACGGCAGGCATCGTTGATACGGGAAGTGATACATCGCGTGACTGACCAGACGGCTAAACCGCTGCAGATCTTCTTTACCGGGCCTGCTGGCTGTGGTAAGACCTTCACGTTGCGCCTCATCATGGACGTTTACAACCGGTACTGTCGTAACCGTACCATCTCGTATGGGGATGGCCAGGAAAACAGTGCGATGAATGCGTACGTGGCCTGTGCAACAACTGGTAAAGCTGCCGTTGCGTTGAACGGCGTAACCGTACATTCGGCATTCAAGATCGTTATGACCAACAGGAGGGAGGAGCGGGGACTTGCATCAAGTGATTTGAATACGTTTCGGATGCTGTTTCGCGACGTGAAGTGCATCATTGTGGATGAGGTGAGCATGCTGTCGTCGGACCTTCTCAGACAAGTGGACTTACGCTTGAGAGAAATCAGGGCTTCACAGATGACGGAGCCGTTCGGAGGGTTCGACGTAATCTTCTGCGGGGACCTTAGGCAGCTCCCTCCGGTGCGAGCAAGTGAGGTATACAAGAGACCGCGGAGCGGCGGAAGCGTCTACAGTACGTCCGTGCTACCGTGGCACCACCTCTCATACTTCCCTTTAACCGAAGTGGTTAGACAGAGTGATGCAAACTTCTCGGGTCTCCTCACCAAGATAGGCGACGGAAAGGAGTTGAACCGCGACGAGATTCGTGTGCTTACCGATCGTTTCGTCACTCGTGAACAGGCTGCTATACAGTGCCCCATGGCAGTCCGTCTCTTCTTCAGTAACAAGGACGTCGACGTCTATAATAGGATGGTTGCTGAGTCTTGTGAATACAAGCATGACAGTGTCGCCATACACATGGTGACTGGCCATCGGAGCAGACAAGAGGAACGTGAGGCACTCGCGAGGATCGAAGACCTCAGTCGTGCGGAGAGTGGCAACCTGCCATCTGTGGTGACGTTCTGTACGAAACGGCCGTATATGCTGCTGAAGAACATTGATGTGACGGATGGCTTGGTCAACGGCATGGTCGGTACGCTAATGGAGGTTGAGCTTAACGTTGACGATACGCCAAAGAGAGTTTGGCTGCAATGTCCCAGTGGTGTGGGAACGTTAACCAAGGCCAAAGTGAGCTACCGTTCTGGCGTGAGGCGGTATACACAATGGGTTCCGATCGAGCCCATCACCATGTCGTTTGCCATGAAGGGAAAAGCCTTGAGGCATGTATCGGTGCGCAGAACCCAGTTTCCTCTCGTTCCAGCAAGCGCCATGACGATACACAAGTCGCAGGGTGGTACCTTCGACACTGTGGTATATGACTACGCTAAGGCTCACCCTCAAAAGCTGGTCTACGTTGCCCTTAGCCGTGTCACTACCCTCCAGGGCTTGTATCTGACCAACGTGCAGCAAGACCATACATTCTACCACCATGTTAGCAATCCAGATAACGCTTTGGTATCAGAATATGAGCGCTTAAACAAGCACGGCCTGGACACAGCATATGCTCGCTGTAGAGCCCTGATGACAAACCCCGCCACGGTGTACACAGTCGCCCTGCTCAATGTCCGATCGTTGATTTGCCATATGGCGGACGTTCGTGGTGACCGCCTCTTGACCACTGCTCATGTTCTCCTCTTTACAGAGGTTGGTGTTGCCACGCGATCACAAGCTGTCACAATCCCGGAGTTTAGCATGGTTGCTTATGCCAGTCGTGTTGACGCTACCAGAAGCTCGGGAGTCTGCATCTATGTCAGGAATGGGATTGCTGCCAGTGAACTGCCAAACGTAGCGGTGCCTAAGGGTGAAGCCTGTGCCGTTCAGCTTGACGAAAGTGGTGTGATAATCGAAGCCGTGTATGTGTCACCGAACAATTCCGTTAAAGACACTATAGACGTAGTGGCTACGTGTATACCTAGTCGGGCGGCAAGTGAACTGTGTGTGGTGGCTGGTGACTTCAATCGTGCTCCAGACTCTCTTTGTGTTCCTTTGAAGGACATGTTTAACCTCGACTTAGCCAGTCTTCCAACTGCACAGACGACCCAATGGGGAAGCACCATTGATCTTGTCTATCAGAGACAGACAGACAACTCCAAATACTGTGTTGGGGCCATAGAGACGGCAGCGTGTTACTTCACTGATCACCGAGCCGTCTTTGTGGCAATAGAGAAGCAACGTGACGTTGAGCAAAAATAAATATACATGTGCCACATAATACGTATACCGCGTGTGTGTCATTGGAGCAGCAGTAAGCATGACAATCAAGCTAATCCTAGACAATCTAGACAACCAGGAAAGCTAAGAATAATCAGCTGAACCTTTGCTAACGCTACGTATATCCTGGCATAGCCGAGCTAAGCCACTGCAACATTTTTTTCTTTCTTTTCTAGCTCTATAATTTGGTTGATACCGTAACGCTGTTAATGTGGAAGAGTGGACTCTTCTCAAGTTTCCCTGCTACGAAAGCCCACAGGCCGAGTTGTTCCGCCGTTCGTCACGTCAACTGGTTTCCGAACACTCTACGCTGGATGCACTTTACATGCGTGTACTGGGAGTTGATCGCGTCCTCTCGTGAAGTTTTGACGTAGCTGTTAGTAGAAGGGCCGCAGGAATAATGTGACCTACACACATAGGTGTGCTGCCTTCCTCGGTCACTCTGTAATTAAAGCGTCAGATCTCTGCATTTTGTGCGTCAGATCTCTGTGCGTCAGATCTCTGTGCATTTTGTGCGTCAGATCTCTGTGCATTTCTCTGGCTGAAGCATGTGGTGGAGAGCAAGCCGATGCGTCTGTAGCAGGCCCGTAGCCAGGAATTTTTTTTTTCGGGTAGGGCCCATTTGATGAAGGCCTTGACTAGTGAGAAGAAACATCTGTTTTCATTATTTATTTTTGGTAAAAATCGCAGTATGTACACTGACTTTTTCAATGCAACGTTCTCAACAGGCATAAATGTTGTTATTAGCTCTACACTACGTTCTGAACACCACCCCCCAACCAAAATTTCGGGAGGCACCCAGGCCCCTAGAGCAACTCCCCTCCCTTACTACGGGCCTGATCTGAAGGTGAGCACAGGTGCGGAGGTAGACGTCTTCAAAGGCGCGTTGTTTAGGTCAACTGGTGATTGCGACCTCAAGTAAGTTACCATACAGGCAAATCAAATGTAAAAACCGACGCGGACAAATGCCTCTCCCTGTGAAATGTGAAAATGATAACGCATGGAAAAGATTCCCTGACAGTAGCGTGCTCGTTTCCATGCGCGTAGCCCGGATTTCTAGAACATGCTCATCAGAAACGACCGTGTCGGTGTCATTTGTGCTCATTTGCTTGTTGAAACGCTTACGCTCCCCCGTTCTCGTCACTTGTTCGACTGACAGGCTTGCTGGCGGGTTTAACGCAAGCGGAGATGCATACTCTTCATCGTCGGAACCATAGCTGTCTCTACTAGACGGCGCCAGATGTCTATCACAGCTCCGTTTCGTTAATACATACGGCCCCGAACAACGTGCAGTGAGGAAAAGAATCGTAAAGCGCCAAAAGCAAAGCGCTGTCAGAACAGCGCATCGGAAGTAAAGCGCATTGATCTCGAAGCGCAATTCGCAGCTGTGGAAATAATAATGATAATAAAGGGACTTCTATTCACATTTGTTTAATCAACGAGGCATACGCGCGAGCAATCAGCAGCGTCGGGCGAACAGTGCGACCAAGTACAGGGCAGGCAGCGGCAGCTTCGCGAGTTCCCTGTACGGTTCCGTGTGACGTCATGCTGCAACGGCCGTCGCTCATCGGGCGCTCCGTTGGAGTTTCGTACGCGTGCAAATAAAAAGCTGAATAAAACTATCGAAAGCTTCGGTTCGCTCAGAAAAATCACCCTTGTGTTTCCCACACGCACAATATACATGATACGCCTGACAGTTTGTAATGTTTACACTATCACCGGACAATCCCTTTAACAAAGGAGCTGAAAGAATACAAGAAACATCGACCATTGTCCTAAGAACATTGTTGAAAATGGTTGTGTTTCTGCAAGAAACACAAAAGAATCCATTAGGCAAAAAGAACGCCCGTTTAAAAGAAATAAAGGCACTTCACTCCTAACCCAAGAAAGAATTAACATTGAAGTCTGTTTATATCCAACAGGACATGCGATCGAGTTATAGTGTGTTTCTTCACTTTTATGATCACAAAATGAGCCAAAGTGAATTAACCATGGTGAGGGTGCTGGCTTCAATGCTCTTGTTTGTTGTCCTTGAGTTTGCACTGTTGTAAACACCTACACTTCTTCAGTCAGCTGAAACAGAGATATATTATCAAGTGTGATAGCACATTATCTGCGAGCAATGTGGAAAACAGATGATCAGTGAACAAAGCGGTTCAATAAATGACTCAGGTGAGTTGTTTAAGAAAGGCAGCGTGCAGTTTCAGAAGGAAGGTCCTAGTACCACCTACATAGTGGCGTAACTGCTAGTTAGTGACGGAAACAATCCGTTCGTTTCCAGCCTTGGCATCACTCAGAGGTGTTTTGCTATGTGCACCTGCTGGGTATTGGAAAGGTTAGCCAAAACATCCGCCAGTACTTCTTCCTATGCTGCTAAGTAACTAATAGCAACAAAAGCGTGGTCCCTTGAGAGATAAGCTGGAAACTGCCTACTTAACACTTGAGTAGGCACCAAACCTGGACACAAGGACAATCAAAGTGCGTTAACTTTTGTTGTGAATAAGCAGCCAGAATAATTTTCTTTTGCAGCAAGGAAATGAGCACTGTAGATTTACGGACAATGCAGATTGATAGATAACCAGCGAAGTAGCCCCTCACCACGGAGCACACTGGTCCTATATATTTTGCGATCAAAGCAACTGGGAACACAATACATTGCACCCATGTTTTGCCTGATACGCTTCTATCTAAAATATCTTTTTAATTGGGACTGCGAATTCTGAACTGTCCAGAATGAAATTCTTTAGAAGTCTCATTTAAATAGCCTGTTAATTTCCTCTCGCATTTCTAGTAGGAAAACTATCCGTTGCCGAAAGTTGCCTGAAAAACTTCGTACTTATACTTAACATGTTTTCTTGTTTTCCAAGTTTCCGTATGACATAGAAAATACACAAAGGTGCATGAAAGTTACAAATCATTCCTCGTTTCGGCCATGTTCATAATTTTTTTCTTTTTTTTCTGTTTACGGAAAACACGAAAAAAAAAACAATGCAGCAATGTGTATTAAAATGACCAGGAAAAGTTTCCAACAAAATGTAATTTTCTTTGCATATAGGTCGCAGCTGTTAAATCAGACAATATTGCTGTAAGCAATGGCGGATACATTGTAGAAGTGTTGAAATCTGGGTCAACTGGTACATACTGTTGAACGTGCAAACCAGCCAAATAGGACGACGGACGGAAGAGAGAAATGACACACACAACAGCTGGACTAACAACTGTGTTTATTAACAAACACCTCTTCTAGGAAAAACCACGACAGCATGCGCATACCAAACAACCAAACAGCGAACGCCGAAGCTAACGCAATTCTGATAGGAAGCTAATACCCCTGTCACACTAGACGTTTTAACGTCATTCGGTTCGAATGATGTTCGGTGCAACGAATGTCATTCGACCCATGCTGGTGCTACACTCGAACAAGTAATGTCATTCGTTTACGATATCAATGACAATAGTTCCAAAAGAATTTACCATACAAGCTGCAGGACGTAAGTGCAGAGTGGCTGAAAAGTCGTCCTATTTCACTTAACAATAAACGCAGGGCTTTGCTTCACTGAATTACACGAACAGAATAATGATACGGCAGCGCTCAACGGGGACGCTCACTTGCAGCAGGCGAACCATTCATTTACTGTTCTTGCAACTAAAGCGCGTTAATGAGAAGCACAGATGCTAAATTAAGACGGAGTGTATATAAGCACAGCACTCAAGCAAACGGCGTTCGCGATTGCACCGTCGAAATAGCGAAGCCGGTCAGACGCCGCTGATGTCGAGAGTAAACACATTTGGTTACTGCCTGCCTGGCTGTTTTATTTTTAAAATGACGAATATCGTCAAACGCGCTAAAGTCATACCATTTTCACATAACGTTTCACAAATTAGGAATGCTCAGTGCCGCACCTTTACGTTGTCTCTGGGGTAGAGAGTACACATTCGGTCCCAGTGCGAATGCGAATGAGTTGCTCGAACTCATTCGATTTCAGAAGTCATTCGATTCGAATGAGTAAACTATCGCCGTGTAGCAGCCGAATAATGTCATTCGATACGAATGTGATTGCGTTCGAATGACATTAAAACTTCCAGTGTGACAGGGGTATATGTTCCTTGTGCAACAAAGAAAGCGAAGCAGTGCTCAACGCAACTGGCACATGCTGATGTAATAAGCCTCGAGAACTTCGCGCTCAAGTTTACCCTTACCTCTACCAAGAATCATAGTATTGGAAAAAAGCGGGACACAATTAACCACACTGCCGACAATGACGGGACAAATTAGCCCTGTCCGAAGGGTTCCATGAGCAGTCGTGCTCGCGCGGCCGATCGTTAACACATCTGACAGTCTGGCCGATGTAAACCTTTTCACGGGTCTGCGGAATCTCGTACACAATACGTGTGGCGCAAGATCTGTACTCGTTTTCATCCAGCCGTTGTGTGTGTCACTTCTCTCTTCCGTCCGTCGTCCTTTTCGTCTGGTTTGCATATTCAACAATAGGGGATACGCATGCCACGAACGATCACTCTCCTTTTTAGGCTGCTAACATTTTTAGGGAATAAATATTTTCACTCTGGGCAGCTGTCTGCATAACATAAAAACTAGGCAAACCAAAAAAATCAGGTTGGCATGCATGTTCTCTATCTCTTATGGAATTACCCAAATGCATTTCACTAACTCTGAATTAATTCTCTGCATAAAAACATGTCAACTACTTTCATTTGGCATTTTTCAATAGGGATCACAAAATCAATAAGAAAGAAGCCCAAAGGTTTTCTTGAACACTACTTCAAGAAGTAATGCTCTTGATTTCATTTTAATGACAGAGTATCTGCAGTGAAGGAGCGAGTGAGTTAAGCCAGGCAATTGTTGAAGCACAGCACAGTAATGAATTGTAACATCTGCATGGGCAATCCTATTTTTTCACGAAACTATCATCTGAAAAAGAGAAGTTTTTTCCATACCGTCGGTGCTTGACACAAGATAGATGCCATATATGGCGAAATGTGGCACAGTCATCGCTATACACATGAGTTCTCTAATGCATGTAGTGGAGGTGTGTATTTGTTGATTATACATTACAAATACTTTTTTAAACTTCACGCTATGACTATGTCACTGTTCTGTATTGTGTGAGGCGCATTAACCTATGATTTTCAAGGACATCATACAAGGAAAGTATAACTTGCACCTTCAGGTACCCTGGAGATGCCATGAGCGACACCATGCTTGTGGGTGGAACCGGTCGAAAGGTCACATCCAGTGCAACAGTGTCCTTAAGAAAGCAGTGTTACATAAGCCCATTAAAATTCGTATTAACACTGACAGCTCAAATCTGTACACGAGTACTACTGCAGTAAAGAAAAACAAAAATGCAGCCCCTCTGACATTAATAAAAGCGTACGTGGTTTTCCTCAGTTTATTTATTGAAGATGCGATTCTAAGACAAGACACTGGCTCATCTGCATTGTGTCAGGAAGACGTGGATATGTGTAACAACTGGCACATGCAGCTTGATTTTTAAATGCAAGATGCAGGCCTTTAAAGTGACTGTCTACCGCTCGGAAAATTTTTTAAGATTTTGGTAAAATTGGGCAGATTGTGCGTCACATTTACGGGAACGAGCATGCTTTCACCCCACAAAAATGGAATTAGGTTTTTAATTTTGCCCTGAAAGGGGTGCAAAAAACGCCGCTAGCGACACCCAACAGCGTGGTCGTCATTTTCCAAGTGTACGAGAACCAGCCCACGCAGGCATACATATTCTGCTGAAAAACTATTATGTATGCCTTACAAGCGTACTTCACCCTATGAGACACCTTGTTATAGCGTGCAAGAGCAATGTGTTCTTTTTTTCGCTACTTTCGGGGTGGTGCAGGTGGCGCTACCTTCGAATTCGTCTGCCTGCACAGGCGCGTAGTACTGCGCTTGTCATGCATGCGGCGCTGCATGTCCGAGGCGCACCCCCGCGCGTTGACTTTCCCTCGCCTCTCCTCCTCCTTGTCACCTCTGGAATGTCGACCTTGAAACTGGTTGCTGTGAGAAGCCAATGTGTTGAGAAGCCTCCCGCGCCCGAAAGGGTTTCCAGGGAGACGACGGCGCATCATGCGCGGTAACCAATGTTGCTGGCATGCCTACACTAGGAAAGGAACGACTTCGTAGATAAAAAAAAATGTTTTAATCATTTCTATTCAGTTTCTGGAGAAACCACTGCACGCTGGGACACTTCGAAAGGTAAGCTTTCTGCTGAGCCAAAAAAAAAAAAAGAACGGGAGAGCGATGAAGGACGGTAGACGGTCCCTTTAAACACGAAAAGTAATCGCAAGCTACACAGCACTCTAACTGGTATAGATTGTCTAGAAGTAGTGCTGGGTCTCAGCAAGTCGTTTCACAGTATTTGGGCCATCTCAGATTTGCTATTTACAGTCGTGGACTTCAAGCTCCTACAACTGTTATTCAAACAAAAATATGGAAATCAAAATGCATTCCTTGATGTTGCGTTTCCCCTACTGCTGCATCACTTTCTTGTGGTCCCAACCACACTAATTCAACTTATTATGTCCCTATCTTTGATAGTGCTTGCAATAATGAGATTATGCTTCTTCATCAGCACCTTCTATTCACATCCGACCATTTCCAGGAATGCGGTTGCTCCCTTTTCTTTTGTGACACGATGATACTATCATGCCTAAACAGCAGTTAGGAAGAGAAATACACCATCTCCCCGAAGGGGACCATGGGGTGATGCGGAGCATCGCTGGGAGTTTCAACGTAGCAGGTGGAGACATACATCACATCTCGCACAATGTATGGGTCGGTGGTGAATGCGAGATCGATGGACGTCTCGACGTCGTGATGGCCCCAGTGGGTGTCTTCAATTCGAGATTGAACTCGGCACGCGTGGCGGCGAGGAACGATGGGCTAGCTGGCGCCGAGAGTTGCGATGTGGGCTTGTTGGTGGTTCATATTAAAAGCTTTGATGTAGCGCAAAAACAACACACGGACACGAGAAGTCACATATGGACACCACACAGAGCTACTAGCAACATGTTTATTTTCAAAATCAGACCGCTTATAGACCTTTCCATCCGCACTCTCGGACCGGCGCGCCGGAACCTGTTTTTGTCGTCTGCTACGGCGCGGGAGAGAGCTCTCCGCGCCACGCCCCCCTTCGTTTGGCTGTTTGTTGCGCCGAGCCGCCCATACGTTTTGCCGTGCTTGCACGGTGCGCGCGCTGTTTTTAGGGGCGAAGCTCCTTAAAGCGGCACCCGTTCGTCCCTCGTCGTAGTCGTAGTAGTGCGTAACCAGTCTTACGCTTTGACCTCCAAGGTGGTGCCGGTGGGAGATTTCTCCTGTGCGTTGTTGAACAATAAAAAATTCGCAGCGTCCGCGTTGACTAAAAGCCGAATTCTTCTGTCTCTCATTCCCCATTAGCAGCCATTTCGTGCGTCCCCGATGTATGTAGTAGTAGTAGTAGTAGTAGTAGTAGTTAGTAGTAGGTAGCCACCGGCGCGTGCCTGCTGGAGCGCACGCACGCGCCGAGGGCGAGCGCGTGACACCTGGCGCTCGCCCTTGCCGCGAGCGCCGGGAGCCACGCGCTCCCCGGCAAACTCGACACTGCCCCGGCAACGCGAGAGACAACGTTGGCGCAGGCAGCGTCTCCTAGCGAGTTTCTTGATTGAGAAATACCGACTGCTCGCGTTGGAGAAGCGTTCACCGGCAAAACCCATATATATATATATATATATATATATATATATATATATATATATATATACATACACTGGATCTTGACTTGCAATGAAGTGCCGGTGGGAGATTTCACTTGTGCATTGTGCATAGTTGAACCGCGAGGATTCGTAGCATGCGCGTTAACTAAATTAATCCGGAACTCGGCACGATCTACGATGCACATCCCGAGCTTCGCCCACTCATCATCATTCACTCCGTGGATATGCTGTAATTTTTTTGCTCACTAGAGCGCTTTAAAATGGCCTTTAAGAACAGCCTATCGACAGGGCATCACTGCATTGTTTACGGTTGCACCTACAACCAGAAGAAAAGAAATGCTGCACGTAAACAGCTGTGCAGCACGCACAACGTTGCGCAGGAGGAGTGCGGCTGCAACGTTCATTCGTTGCATAGATTTCCGGCTGATGCGGACCTCCTAAGTCCACGGTTTCTTTCGACGCACCATTGCACGGTGACGAGGACTGTGAGCATGCCAACGCCATCACTGACGTACTCGTGCCAAAACGCCGCACCGCTCATGTTCCCACGCTGTCAAACGCTGGTGTCGCCTACACCCCCTCAACACTAGTCAGTGCCATTCTTGGCATATGGTACGAAGCTCCCAACTATCATTTTTTTTCGTTCTCTCTCCCTACTGAATTAGCTTCAACCATGACAGCTAAACGCGTTTCACGGTACTAGCAAAGCAAGGGGCTTCAGTAAGGACTTTCCTTTTCTTTCTTTTTTTTTTGCTCTTTCCCTTGTTACTGTATGCCTCCGGCCTTTGCAACGAGCTTTTCGCTTCCTCATTAACTTTCAGCCTGTAGCAGCGACTGAGAAACGGTCTGTCTGCTCCGTCTTTTGTGATCGTTGTACGCAGATTCCCGGAACCTTTGTCGCTCGTTGAAAGCAGGCTCTACGCTTCTCTCACAGCAGTCTCTATTTTGTATTTCTACTGTATGCGGGTACTTGCGTGCGTGCGTGCGTGCGTGCGTGTGTGTGTGTGTGTGTGTGTGTGTGTGTGTGTGTGTGTTTGAAAAGCCATCTACCTAGCTAATAGAAAAATCATGCAGAGCAAACAAGCGTGAAGGTTGGTCTTGTGCAGTGCTAACCAGGCGTGCGTGTTTTCTTGAATGGCCAACGTGTTTCAGCACCTTCTGTTATGCCAAGATGCGACCGAAGTTTGTATGTATTAGCCAACGTTATTCATTACAGAGAAAGTCAGCAGACTGTAGCCGATAGTTAACCAAGATGAAGGAACTCTAGCCAGGAGTAGCTATCTAGGGCTGGTTTTATTTGAGTGAATGCCACCTACATGCCATGGCTAATACATCATGCGACAACATTTTTACTATGTTATGCATAGAGATATACGTGCGGCATTTACTGAATGACTTTATCACACCTTGTTAAAGTTTACTTGTCTTTATTTGTCTTCTGTCGCTACTTCTTGAGTTTGTCTTCATGTTGAGCAATAATCATCTCGAGCCACGGTCAGGTCATATCATGAACGTGATTATAACATACCACATCCCTCGAGCTGCACCTTTCGTTTGGCACCCATCTTAACCCCCTTAAAGCTTTCATGTTGAGTCATTATGTCGTGCCATGAGCATATCATGTAATGAAAATGACTATAATTCATATCACGTCTCCACCTGTGCCTTTCGTTTTACAACCTGTATTGATGTATTGACCCCCTTTCATAGCTTTCTGCTTAATGATGCTCATGTCATATCATGTAAGTAATGTCATGAACGTGATTATAACTCACATCACATCCCTCGAGCTTTGTCTTTTGTTTGACACCCATCTTCACCCCTTCCGTTAATTTTCGCTGTCATGCTCATGTCATAGCATGTATTTCATGTCATGAACATGACTAAATCATATCGCGTCTCCTGGTCTACATCTTTCGTTTGACACCCATCTTGACCTCCTTCCCTTTCATTTGTTTTTGCAGTCATGCTCATGACATGAGCACATCATTTCATGTCATGAACGTGAGTATGACCAATATTTACATTCTTCGACATGCACCTTTTGTTTGACACCCATATCAATCCCCTTCCAGTAGTCTTATGTTTGCAGAGTCATGCTCATGTCATGCTCATGACATGAGCACATCATGTCATGTCGTGAACGTGACTATGACCAATATTACATTCTTCGACATGCACCTTTTGTTTGACACGCATATCAATCCCCTTCCAGTAGTCTTATGTTTGTAGAGTCATGCTCATGTCCTGCTCATGTCATGCTCATGACATGAGCATATCATGTCATGTCATGAATGTGACTATGACCAATATTACTTTCTTCGACATGCACCTTTTGTTTGACACCCATATCAATCCCCTTCCAGTAGTCTTATGTTTGCAGAGTCATGCTCATGTCATGCTCATGACATGAGCATATCATGTCATGTCATGAATGTGACTATGACCCATATTACTTTCTCCGACATGCACCTTTCGTTTGACACCCATCTCGGCCGCCTTGTTACAGTTTCAAGCTTTTCCTTGTATTATTTGTCAATAATTACATGCTTTGCAAAATCAGCTAATTCTTTAATCGTTATATGACCATTATCACGTTGCACTCTCATTATCAAACCACTCTGACCTATTTGCGTGACTTACAGTTTGGGATTTTCAATTACTTATTGCTGGAGAGGCAACTCACTTTCATAGTTAGTCACAAGCACGACTTAAAGCGTGGCTATCATGCTCATTATGTCTTGGTCATGTCCGCGTTGAATTAAGGGTTCGTTTGATATATCGTGTTACGTGATTATCCATTTATTTCTCAAGGTATTGTTTTTTGTGATAATTTTCCATAATTTTGGAACCACCCTCTGAGACAGGACACTGTGAGGACACTCTGAGGGAAACGTTAAGATTGCTGTAACTGAGACATTAAGGCTCTCGCCTTAATGAGTGGCACCATTGTTATCAAAAAGCAACAGTACTCCTATTATGAGGGGTGTGATCTTACAACAGTAACTCAAACAAAAACGAGGTGACACGGTTCCCGGTTTCCCAGTTTTACTGCTACCGTAGATGAATGAAATCAATTACTGCTACCAACCGGCCTGACTGATCCCGCCTCTGCCCGTGCAATAACGCGCAAAACAATGCTGCTGCCAACTGCCCTGCTTATCAATCAGATCCCGCACACTCACAAGTGAACCTACCAAACGATTCCGCGACGTTTACAAAAAGCGAAATCAATATATTGCTGAAAAACACACAACGAATGCACGCGCCTGGACGGAGAGCCCGGTGAGCAAACAGCCCAAGATGGCGCCGCCGCTAGACGTCGCTAGCGGCACTTCATGGCGGCGCCCAGGAGGGCTCTATTGGAAAGGTCTATAAACCGTAATCGCCAAGCAGATATAGTTCAGCACGTGGGATCACTCAGATAAAAGCACGACAGTTCCACTCTACCAAAAATGAAATCATAACATATAACAACGTGTATCAACGCTTACGCAGGAGACCCAGCTCCTTAGGTGACAATGCTATCGAAGGCTTACTAATGCACAAATCACCAAGTGCATCGATAAGTTCCGCTTCCACGATTAGACGCGTGATCTCATCCTTATGTCGACCAAAAATGAGTGTTTTTAAGCCGCTTGAAGTGACAGTTGAGTGGCTGAGTGATGGTAGCAATAGGCTTTTAGATTTAAGACTCGTTTGTTTTGACAACCGGCTATGCTGGTGCTATGAACCACGTGCTCAAAAAGCCTTACTCCCATTTCATTCGAATCATTCAAAACTAACCAAGAGAGGTATTGCGACGACATGCTTCAGTAATGCATTGAACAAGTCATGTGCCCGCTTAACAAAGCAAAGTTGCCATAATCAGATCATACGATTGCAAGAATCTCGCTATCCACATCATGTTTTAGTTTCTGTTGTAGAAAAAGAGCTAAAAAGAATTCACGGAAGTGCAAGCCAGGCAAACGCTCATGATCACAGAACGGCAGAAATGAGACGCACGGCCGTAATTCCATATGTTCACCAGTTGTCCCATAATCTCAAGAAGGTACCTGTGCGTGACAAGGTTAGGGCGGTATTTTCTGTGCCTGATAAACTCGGGAAATTGTGTACAATGACGAATCCATCTAGAAGGCAAGAAGTTGTGTGCACAAAAAAGCACACAAACCAATTTGGTGTTGAGTGCAAGACGTGTGTTATTTATCGTATTCCGTTCTCGTGTGGGAAACAATACGTCGGCCAAACTAGCAGGTGCGTGAATGAACGATTGAAAGAGCACAAGTACAAGTCGAATAAATTGCTACCTGAAGGGTTTCTCGCTCTCCACGTTGATGCATGTGGTTTCCGCCCTCTGTTCCATAACACTGTAAGGATGAGATCACGCGTCTAATCGTGGAAGCGGAACTTATCGATGCACTTGGTGATGTGTGCATTAGTAAGCCTTCGATAGCATTGTCACCTAAGGAGCTGGGTTTCCTGCGTAAGCGGTTATACACGTTGTTATATGTTATGATTTCGTTTTTGGTAGAGTGGCACTGTCATGCTTTTATCTGAGTGACCCCACGTGCTGAGTTATCTGCTTGGCGATTACGGTTTATAAGCGGTCTGATTTTGAAAATAAACATGTTGCTGCTAGTAGCGCTGTGTGGTGTGCATATGTGCCTTCTCGTGTCCGTGTGTTGTTTTTGCGCTACATAGAAGCTAGCTGGCGCGTTCGCGCGCCGAGTGTTGCTACGGCGACGCCACGCAGCTGGGCGCGCGCTTTCGCCAACCTAGCGAAGAAATCAGATTCGACGAAAAGCCAGCAGTGCAGGACACGGACAAGAAAGAACACACGCAGACACACCAACGCCGGACTAACAACCAAATTTATAGAGGCAACCACGAGCTTTTATACATACATGCTGCGCAAGCGCCTGAGCTATGACATGAAGACAAGACTACCTGATGGTAAGGTACCGATAAAAAAGCGCCACTCTTTTTCAGTGATAGCCACAGAAGGTTCGCTGGTGCAGGTCTGGCCAGTTCGTTTTGATAAAAAACGCCTCGAGTAGTTCGCGCGCAATTCTTGTCCTTCCTCTGCCTAGAATGCTAGTTTGGCGGAATAAAGGCATGCAACCATCGTAATCTTTTACATGAAGAGCTAGATTGCTCCCTGTGCCCGATCTTGCATCGCACGCATGTTCTTTCAAACGTTCATTTAAACACTGGCCCGTCTGGCCGATATAGACCTTACAGCATGAGGTGGGGATGGAATAAACCACCCCTTCGGTGCACTCGCTAAATACAGCGCGGTGATCAGTTTTGCAGGCAGATTTGCAACCCCCGCCTGAGATGCGGGTGCAAAGGCCAGAAAGCTTTCGGGGGGCTGAAAACGCCAGATCCACACCGAACTTCTGGGACACTATGGCCACGTGGTAGTGACGCACACAGCACTCAAGGCGAACTTGTGCCCAGCAAAGCAAAGCCAATGACAATGCACAGCAACAGCGGCGTGAACAGCCGTCGGTCGACGGAAAGGCTGACAAGTGGCGTACTGCGCCGGCTTCTATACACGCGTCATAACGCGTTCTCGCATTATCTCTGGAGTTCCAGAAGTTACTGAAATGTGCGCGTCAAGCATGCAAAGTTTCAAGAATGGTCGACACAGGTAAAGAAGTGGCATGCAAGAAAAACGCGGCCTGCGTTGCGCTTAACAGAAAGTGATAACAGTGCCCCCCCCCGCAAACAATCAATACGAGTGCGCGTGTCGATGGGAAGTGATAACGGCTTTCCACGTAAACCAAAACAACCGCACGTGTCGCTACCCCCCTCTGAAAAAGCATTGTGGCGGCAGCCAAGCCAAGCCGCCAGGCAGCGCCACCCTCCACTGCTCTCCGGAACCACCAGAGCGAACCCGAATAAAGCCAGTTGATATTTGGGATTCACGCCGCGCGGTTGTGTCCGTTTCTACCGCGCGTACACGCGTCCCAACAGTGGTGACCCGGACGAGGCTTACCGCCTTTTTCAAGCGATCGACGCCATGGAGACCACCCCTGACGCACTGGCCATCTCCGCCGTCGACATCAGGCTCCTGCCGTTTTGGACAGCGGACTCGCAGCTGTGGTTCCTGCAGGTGGAGTCCCAATTCACCGCTCGTCGTATTACCGCTGAGCTAACAAAGTACCACCACGTGGTCGCTATAGCCTCCCACCGGCAATAGCGAGCGAAATACGCGATCTGCTGGTCGCTCCACCTGCAGAGAACGCGTACACAACGCTGAAACAGCTGCTCATCAGCCGCCTCACGCCGTCGGAGCCTCAGCGACTGCAGCAGCTACTGCACCACACCGAGCTCGGGGACCGGACGCCCAGCCAATTGTTGCGCCACATTAGGCAGCTGTTGCACACGGACGGCGCAACTACCACCGATGCCGACAGCAGACTGCTTCGCGAGCTGTTCCTACAGCGGCTCCCGGTCAACGTGCGCATGATCCTCGCCTCGGCTGCCGACAAACGCCTGTCTGAACTCGCCGAGCTCGCGGACTCTGCTGGCGGTCGCTCCGCCGTCCGTCGCGGCGTTACAGCCAGACATCGCCGGCCGCGCGCCTACGACCGCACTGCACGACATCCGGGAGCAGATATCCCGCCTCGCCGATACCGTCGCAGCGATGCAGGCCCGCAGTACTCCCGAGGAGCGCCAGCGTCCAGCAGCGCAACAGAATACCTGCTGGTATCACAGGAAGTATGGCAACGCTGCTCGCAAATGCATCCCTCCTTGCGACCATGCGGGGAACGGGAGCGGCCGGCACTGAGGACGACCAGTGTCCCAGATGGCCCCGAACGACGTCCATCAGTGTTTTTCCTCACCGACCGCGACAGTGGCCTTCGATTCCTCGTGTACACCGGCGCTGAGGTGAGCGTGTTGCCGGTTGGATCCACCCATCGCCTTGTCCCCAGCGCGTCCCCCCTTCAGGCGGTCAACAACACAACCATCGCCACCTACGGACATCGCTCGCTGCAACTCAATTTAGGCTTGAACAGAACGTTCCGGTGGATTTTCATCGTGGCAGCAGTGAAGTTCGCCATCTTGGGTGCGGACTTTCTTCGGCAGTTCGGCCTTCTCGTCGATGTGCGCAACCGGCGCCTTCACGATCCCGTGTCGCAGGCAACTGTGCAAGGCAATCCCTCGAAACACCCTCCGCTGAGCCCCACTCTGCTCGGGCCGTCCGGTGCAGAACGTTTTACTCGCATTCTGCATGAGTTTCCCGAGTTGACGAGGCAGCCGCCAGCCAGCGCCGCGGCGAAGCACGAGGTACGCCACTACATCGCCACCAGCGGCCCACCCGTGCACGCGCGGCCTCGCCGTTTGTCACCGGAGAAGTTGAAGGTCGCCCGGCAAGAATTTGAACACATGCTGGAACTAGGGATCATCAGACCCTCGTCGAGCGCCTGGGCATCTCCACTCCATATGGTGCCCAAGTCAACACCGGGAGACTGGCGACCATGCGGGGACTACAGGGCGCTTAACCGGGTAACGACCCCAGACAGGTACCCGGTACCGCACATACACGATGTCACGACGAGGCTTCACGGTGCCACTATCTTCTCGAAGATCGACCTGGTGCGGGCGTACCATCAGATTCCCGTTGCCCCGGAGGACGTCCCGAAGACCGCCATCGCAACGCCTTTCGGACTTTTCGAATTTCTCCGAATGCCATTCGGACTCCGAAACGCGGGTCAGACATTCCCGCGGTTCATGGACGGTGCTAGACGCGGCCTCAACTTCTGCCGCGCCTATCTTGACGACTTGCTAGTCGCCAGCAGCACTCCGGAAGAGCACGTGAATCACCTGCGCATCGTCTTCCAGCGCTTAGTGGAGCATGGCGTGGTCGTGAACATGGCCAAATGCGAGCTCGGCGTGCGGCAGCTCTCGTTTCTTGGACACGTCATCTCTGCCTCAGGAGTTCTTCCTCAACCCAACAAGGTTGAAGCCGTGCAAGGATTTCCGCAGCCGACCGCCAAGGGCCAACTTCGGGAATTTCTGGGTTTGGTAAACTTCTACCGCCGTTTCATTCGCCGCTGCGCCCAGATCCTTCAACCTCTCCACGATCTGCTGGCCACTTCACGAAATGGCTCAGACACCCTCTCCTGGTCTCAAGAAGCAAAAGAAGCCTTCTGCGAGGTCAAGGACGCCTTGGCAAACGCCGCACTGCTGGAATACCCCAGGTCCGGTGTCCTGCAGAGTGTAATGGTGGATGCCTCCGATACAGCCGTTGGGGCTGTATTACAGCAACTCGTTGGGGGAATCTGGCGCCCGATTTCCTTCTTTTCGAGGAAGCTAACGCCTACCGAGCGCCGCTACAGTACCTTCGGGAGAGAACTGCTGGCCGTGTACGCTGCCATACGACATTTTCGCCATTTCCTGGAAGGTGTAGAGTTTTTCGTCCTCACCGACCACGAGCCGCTTACTTACGCATTGCGCTCGCTAAGCTCCGACGGGGGAACGCACACAGCACGTGAACGGCGCCAAATGTCCTATATATCAGAGTTCACGACTGACATCCGCCACGTCAAAGGCGGCGACAATGAGGTAGCGGACGCCCTCTCTCGGAATCCTGTCAACGCCATCATGCCCACACTACAGGTTGATTTTCCCGCTTTTGCAGCCGCTCAACGTGAAGATGACGAACTGAAACGCCTGTCGACCGCGACCACTGCCCTGAATCTTGAGTGGATCCCAATTCCCGGATCCGAGGACAAGGTTTGCTGTGACACAAGCGTCAGTAGAACTCGCCCGTTCGTGCCTGCAAGCCTCCGTCGCCATGTGTTCGAGTCCTTGCACAGACTGTCTCATCCGGGGATTAGAGCCACCCAAAGACTGGTGACGGCAAGATTTGTCTGGCCAGGCGTAAATGGGGACGTTCGACGCTGGGCACGTGAATGTGTAGCTTGCCAGCGCTCTAAGATACAACGCCATACCTCGACAGCACTGGGAACACTCCCCACTCCGGATTCTCGCTTTGATCATGTCCACCTGGACATCGTCGGCCCACTGCCACCTTGCCACGGAAAGGTTTACCTGCTGACCTGTGTCGACAGGTTCACCCGCTGGGCGGAGGCCATCCCTATCGCGGACATCACTGCCGAGACGGTTGCGAGTGCTTTCCTGTACCACTGGGTGGCCCGTTTCGGGGTGCCCTCCACGATAACAACAGACCGCGGCCGGCAGTTCGAATCAGCCCTTTCCACTGCCATCAGTCAGCTCATGGGCACCTCACGCATACGTACGACGGCGTACCACCCCATGAGCAATGGCATGGTGGAGCGCTTCCACCGCCAGCTGAAGGCTGCGCTCACGGCAACCGAGGAACACAACTGGGTGGAGGCCCTCCCATTCGTTCTTTTGGGTATAAGGTCCACCTTGAAAGAGGACATTGGCTGCAGCGCCGCTGAGTTGGTCTACCGCACGACACTCAGGCTGCCGGGAGAGTTCTTTGCGCGCGGCTCAGAGGAGGCATCCATAGCTTGCAGTGACTATGCACTTCGCCTACGCAACGTCATGAGCAAACTCCGCGCGGTACCTCCGCGGCCCCCAGGGTCGCGTGTGGTGCACGTCGACCCGCAGCTCACATCGTGCCCATATGTGTTTGTACGACACGACGCGGTTCGGGCGACCTCTTCAGCCACCCTACGATGGGCCGTTTAAAGTCCTTCGCCGTGGCAACAAACAATTCACCATCCAGAGAAGCGGTCGTGAGGAGGTTGTGTCGCTGGACCGCATCAAGCCAGCACACGTGGACCGTGACGACACCGTGTTGCCTCCGCTAAGGGAATCATCGCCAGGACCCCCAGCTTCAATGCCAGCCCAAGCCCACGAGGTGCCCTCCCGGCTGACGCACAGCGGACGGCTATCAAGAGCACCCACTCGCCTGGACCTTTAACTCCGTTCGGCAACTCACTAAGGGGGGAGTGCTGTGGCGGCAGCCAAGCCAAGCCAAGCCGCCAGGCAGCGCCACCCTCCGCTGCTCTCAGGAACCACCAGAGCGAACCCGAATAAAGCCAGTTGATGTTTGGGATTCACGCCGTGCGGTTGTGTCCGTTTCTACAGCGTGTACACGCGTCCCAACAGCATCGTCCCGATGCTGAAGACAGAACATGAAAGTGAGAGTACATGCAATGACTTACGTTAGCCATGCGTCACAGTTAATCAGCGCTAGTAATAAGGTTTAAGTCGCACCACGTGTACAACTTCAGGTCGTGCGCGCCGCCGCTGGGATGGTGTTAAGCCATCGGGTACGACCTCATAGTCCAGTTCACCACGACGTCGGACTACCTTGTAGGGTCCAAAGTAGCGCCACAAGAGCTTCTCACACAATCCCCGTCGTCGTATCGGCGTCCAGACCCAGACAAGGTCGCCGGGTTGGTATTCGGTGTGGCGTCGTCGAAGGTTGTAGTGGCGCCTGTCGACCGTCTGCTGGCTCTTGATACGCAGGCGGGCTAGCTGTCGAGCTTCTTCGGCGCGATCCAGATAGCTGGCGACGTCGAGGTCTTCTTCGTCGGTGCCGAGCGGTAGCATGGCGTCAAGCGTCGTTGTTGGGCTCCGTCCGTAGACAAGCTTGTATGGAGCAAGCTGCGTCGTTTCTTGCACGGCCGTGTTGTACGCGAACGTCACATACGGAAGTATGGCGTCCCACGTCTTGGGTTCGACGTCGACGTATATGGCCAGCATGTCAGCGATGGTCTTATTTAGACGCTCGGTGAGGCCATTCGTCTGCGGGTGGTATGCGGTGGTTCGATGGTGACTTGTCTGGCTGTATCTCAAGATCGCCTGAGTTAGGTCAGCCAAAAAGGCCGTACCTCTGTCGGTGATGAGGACTTCCGGGGCTCCGTGACGCAGGACAATGTTCTCAATGAAGAACTTGGCGACCTCGGCGGCAGTGCCCTTGGGCAAGGCCCTTAATTGTTTCGGCATAGCGGGTGAGGTAGTCACTCGCTACGACAATCTATTTATTGCCAGAAGTCGACGTCGGGAACGGCCCCAGTAAGTCCATGCCGATTTGCTGGAACGGCCGTCGAGGTGGTTCGATGGATTGCAGAAATCCGGCTGGCCTAGTTGCCGGCGTCTTACGTCGCTGACAATCTCTGCATGTTTTTACGTGGGTGACGTCGGCAGTTAGGCGAGGCCAATAGTACTTCTCTCGTATTCTTGATAGTGTGCGGGAAAAACCGAGATGTCCGGCTGTCGGGTCGTCGTGTAAAGCTTCCAGAACCTCTGGACGTAACGCTGAAGGCACCACGAGGAGGTGGTCGGCGCGGAGCGGCGAGAAGTTCTTCAGGAGAACGTTGTTGCGCAGGAAAAACGAAGCCACTCCTCGTCGGAATACTTTCGGCACAGCGGCGGTCTTGCCTTCCAGGTAGTCCATGAGGCCCTTCAGCTCTGGGTCAGCTCGTTGACGTTCCGCGTAGTCGTCCGTACGTATTGGTCTCAAGAAAGAGTCGTCGTCCTGGTCACCCTGGGGCGGCGAATCGACGAGACGCGAGATAAGCAGTCGGCGTCGGAGAGCCTTCGTCCGCTTTTGTAGACGACGGTGATGTCAAATTCTTGCAGTCTAAGACTCCATCGTGCGAGGCGTCCTGATGGATCTTTCAAGTTAGCTAGCCAACACAAGGCGTGGTGGTCACTCACGAATTTCAAAGGCCTGCCATACAGGTAGGGGCGGAACTTTGATGTAGCCCAGATGATGGCAAGGCATTCCTTTTCTGTGGTGGAATAATTGGCTTTTGCCTTCGAAAGTGACCGGCTAGCGTAACTGATGACCCTTTCAAGTCCGTCGGTCCTCTGCACGAGCACGGCGCCGAGCCCTGTGCTGCTTGCGTCCGTGTGAATTCCGGTGTCGGCTTTTTCGTCGAAGTGTGCGAGTATTGGCGGCATTTGCAGGCGTCGCTTTAGTTCTTGAAATGCCTCGACTTGCGGCGTTTCCCATCTGAAGTCGCCCCGCCACGGTGGTCTAGTGGCTAAGGTACTCGGCTGCTGATCCGAGGGTCGCGGGATCGAATCCCGGCCGCGGCGGCTGCATTTCGATGGAGGCGAAATCTTGAGGCCCGTGTGCTGTGCGATGTCAGTGCACGTTAAAGAACCCCAGGTGGTCGAAATTTCCGGAGCCCTCCACTACGGCGTCTCTCATAATCAGAACTGGTTTTGGGACGTAAAACCCCACAAAAACAAAAAACCATGTGAAGTCGACGTCGGCCTTCGTGAGGTACGTCAGCGGCTCGGCGATGCGCGAAAGGTTCTTGACGAAGCGCCTGTAATAAGCGCAGAGGCCAAGAAATCGGCGTACTGCTTTCTTGTCGGTGGGCGGAGGAAAGTCGGCGATCGCAGCTGTTTTCTGTGGATCAGGACTTGCTGATAACGTGGCCAAGGAACAATAGCTCCTCGTAGGCGAAGCGGCACTTTTCTGGCTTCAGGGTAAGTCCGGAGGCTTTGATTACCCGACGAACAGCTTCAAGGCGCCGGACGTGTTCGTCGAAGCTGGAAGCAAATACGACTACGTCGACCAAGTAGACGAGGCAAGTCTGCCACTTCAATCCTGCGAGTACTGTGTCCATAACCCGTTGGAACGTCGCAGGCGCCGAGCAAAGACCAAAGGGCATGACCTTAAACTCGAACAGGCCGTCTGGTGTTATGAAGGCAGTCTTCTCTCGGTCTCTCTTGTCTACTTCGATTTGCCAGTAGCCGGTTTTGAGGTCCATCGACGAAAAATACCTTGCGTTATAGAGTCTATCCAAAGCATCGTCTATCCGTGGGAGAGGATACACGTCTTTCTTCGTAATCTTGTTCAGGCGACGATAACCGAAGCAAAAGCGTAGGGTTCCGTCCTTCTTCTTCACTAACACCACGGGTGATGCCCACGGACTCGTAGACGGCTGAATAATGTCGTCGCGCAGCATTTCGTCGACTTGTTGCTTGATGGCCTCGCGTTCCCGTGCCGAAACTCGGTAGGGGCTCTGACCGAAAGGACGGGCATATTCGTCGGTTATGATGCGATGTTTTGCGAGAGGGGTCTGACGAAGCCTCGATGACGACGAGAAGCAGGCCTTGTATTGCTGTAGTAAGGCCTTGAGCCCCTTTTGTTGCTGCCTGGAAAAGCCTTGATGGACGTCGAAGGCGGGCGCTGACACTGCGGTCGTCGTTGCGGGTCCGCGAGAACCGGTGAGGGCGAAGGCATTGCTTACTTCCACAAAATCACTTAGGTGCGCTACCGTCGTACCCCTGTTCAGGTGCCTGTATTCGCTGCTGAAGTTCGTCACCATTACCTTAGCTTCGCCGTTATACAGCTTGGCTGTGCCTCTTGCAACGCACATCTGACAGTTTAGGAGCAAGTGCTGGTCGCCTTCAATGACGCCTTGTAAGTTGGTAGGGGCTTTGGTGCCGACGGAAATGATGACGCTGGACAGTGGCGGGGCGGTTACCTGCTCTTCTGTCACATTCAACGCATGATAAGCGATAGCGCAGTCTGACGGCGTCGCATTATCCGTGGACAGCATGGTTGACCTGGATCTTAGGTCGATGACTGCGCCGTGCTGGTCTAGGAAATCCTTGCCTAAAATGACGTCTCGCGAGCATTTCTCCAGGACCACAAAACTCACCGAACACGTCTGGCTGTCAATCGTCACTCTTGCCGTGCAGGTCCCAATCGGTGTTATGAGGTGGCCCCCTGCTGTTCGGATATCTGGTCCTTCCCAGGCAGTCTTAACCTTCCTCAGCTTGGCGGCGAAGGGACCGCTGATGACAGAATAGTCGGCGCCGGTATCGACTAGAGCGGTGACGCTGTGGCCGTCGATAATCACGTCGAGGTCGATGGTTCGTCGTCTGGCGTTCCAGTTAGGTCGGGGCGTCGGATCACGGCTGCGTCGGCGGCGAGGCTTTGTCGTGAAGAGTCTGGTCAGGCGGCGTGCTGCGACTACGTCGGGAGGGTTCGTGCGTCGTGGTCGTCGTCATCGGCGGCGGCGGCGGCGGAGGAGGATCTTCGGCATTGCGTCGTGCAGCAACCACACCTCCATCGGTTGCTGCCTTTAGTTTCCCGGATAGGGGCTTGGAGATCGGCCCCGGTTGGAGCCGGTGTACTGGCGGCGATCGGGAGAGACGTAGCGGCCAGGCGAAGTTGAACGGGACGGTCGTCGTCGTTGCCACTGTGATCCGGCGATGTAGTCGGCGATGTCGCGAGGTCGCTCACCTGGGCGCAGACGCGGCGCGTTCACGTCGAAGCCATGCAGTCCCATCTCACGGTACTGGCAGTAGCGGTAGGTGTGCCCAGCTTCGCCGCATGGTTTTGCTAGGGTGCCGGCGCGAGCGGATGTGTTTGTCGAGGTCTCCCGAACGACAGTGGCAGATAAGTTTCCTTGCATGCATTGAGCTTGCTTTTCTAGTATAGGTCATTAGCATAAACTATATTTGTGGTTATTAGTTGGTGCGGTTTTTTTGGGGGGTCAGTAACTTGTTTTCTGGGTTTTTTTCTTTCCTTTTTCTCCCTCCACGTTGCTGAGGTGCACGTACACCCACCACGAGTGTTTTGAAGTGTGGGCTATCCATTGAGTTTTTGGGTACGTATTGTCTTAGCGAAGTGTTTGTAGTACCGAGGCTATTAGTTGGTACGGTTTTTGGAGGGGTCAGTAATTTATTTGTTTGGGTTTTTTTTTGCTTTCCTTTTTCTTCCTCCATGTGGCTGAGGTGCACGTACACCCACCACGAGTGTTTTGAAGTGTGGGCTATCCATTGAGTTTTTGGGTACGCATTGTCTTAGGGAAGGGTTTGTAGTACCGAGGGAAGTGTTTGTACTTAGGGTTTGTACTTAGGGAGGTGATTGTGGTACCGAGGTTATTAGTTCGTACGGTTTTCTGGAGGGGTCAGTAACTTGTTTTGGGGTTTTTTTTTTCCTTTTTCTTCCCCCACGTGGCTGAGGTGCACGTGCACCCATAACGAGTGTTGTGAAGTGTGGGCTATCCATCGAGTTTTTGGGTACGCATTGTCTTAGGGAAGTGTTTGTAGTACCGAGGGCCTTTGTTCTTTAGATAGTGTAACTCTTGTGCTACGAGTGGTCATGGTCAAAAAGACCGCAAAGTGTTCAGGGTGCGGGGCAGCTATGAAAATGGAAGTTTGTGGGGAAGAGAAGGCAGAAGAAGCTGACGCAAAATGTAGACAGTGCGAGATCGAGGCAAAAATGGAAAAAATGATGGCAACTCAGAGCGGACTTATGGACAGAATCGCTGAGCTTGAGAATGCGTTGGCAAGAGAGCGTGAGAAAACGCAGGCCATG
This sequence comes from Hyalomma asiaticum, assembly GCA_013339685.2. NCBI lineage: Eukaryota > Metazoa > Arthropoda > Arachnida > Ixodida > Ixodidae > Hyalomma > Hyalomma asiaticum. Next base: position 76,597,066 of record CM023490.1, read on the forward strand.
GGGGAGAGGCTTAGGTTAGCAGATGAGGAACTAGCCATGGTAGTTAAGGTGAACAAAGAAGCAGGCAACAGGGAGAATAGTGCGGCGCCGACCTCCAGCGCGGGGGGGCAGCAAGAACAGGGTGTGAAAAACGCAGGTGCAAAGAGCCCAGGGCACAGCTTTCAGGAAGTAGCTTTGCGGGAGGGAGTAGACAATGCAGCAGCTGGGACTCAGGCTAAACACCCAGACAGTAGCCAGGTGCAGGTGACTCCAGCTGGAAAACCTCAGCGGGTTATCATAGCTGGCGATTCAAATTTAGTTCGATGCGCCGAGGCACTCAAAGAGAGGGTGAAAGGCGACAAACGAGTAATGGTAGGGACGTTCCCAGGACATAGGCTGGGTTTAGTCATGAGGCAAGCAAAAGAAAAGCTCAGGTCTGGGGCTCAAGGACGCAACCTCGTGATGATTGCGGCAGGGCTAAACGACGTCCTCAACAAAGAATCGTCAGGGTTAGCGACGACCTTGGCAAAAGGCGTCGACGACATGCGCGCCATCTCCCGCCAGGTGCAGATAGTAGCGTGCACGGTACCGAAAATACCAGTGCGTGACGGCAACCTCCAAAGAGCGGTTGTCGAGGCAAACAAAGAGATATGGGGTACGGGTCGAGAGAAGGGTTTCGAAGTAGTGGAAATAAACAGGGAGGTGCATAGGTGGGGGGTTTCCAAAGAGACAGAATTCACTTCGATAGGAGGCTTGGTCATGAGGTGGGTTGGCGACGTGCAGGACGTGCAGTAGCTTTTTTGGGGGGCACGCGGGCCCTTCGGAGTCCGGGGTAGCAAGGAACAAAGGAAACAACCAGGGGTATTTTCGGGCAGGTAGCACTGAGAAATGCCAGAAAAGAGGTAAAAGGAAGAAAAGAGCGAAGGCACGTGTAGCAATTAGTTACATAAACATGCAGGGTGGCAGAAAAAAGGCAAAATGGTTAGAGATTGAGGAACAGTTAAACAAAGAAAAGATAGGCGTTTATGCGGTTACAGAAACGCACCTTAGGGATCTGGAAGAGCCACCACATATTGAAAATTATGTTTGGGAAGGGTGCAACAGGATCGCATCAGAAAGAAAAGGTGGGGGCGTTGGAATGCTTATTCATAGCGGAGCCAAATGGGAGAGAGTAAAACAAACGTGTTCAGAGCACCTCTTGATTGATTTGTGGGATTTAACGTCCCTAAACCAGTTCTGATCATGAGAGACGTCGTAGTGGAGGGCTCCGGAAATTTCGACCACCTGAGGTTCTTTAGCGTGCACTGACATCGCACAGCACACGGGCCTCAACATTTCGCCTCCATCGAAATGCAGCCGCCGCGGCCGGGATTTGATCCCGCGACCCTCGGATCAGCAGCTAGGTGTAGCTTACATGTGGACGGGAAATAACTGTAAGGAAAAGAATCTGGAGATAAAGCATTGCATAAACACCGATATTAAAGAATTTGGTCAGGGGGCCGAAATCATCCTCTTAGGGGATATGAATGCCCACATCCACGACCTTGACGGATATACAGACACCAATGGCCGGTTATTGCTCGATCTTTGCGAACACCATAGTCTTGTGATAGTTAACACAGGGCCCAAGTGTGATGGACAGATCACGTGGGAGGTCAGAAACAGACAATCGAACATTGATTATTGTCTTATGACGGAAGGAATCTATGAAAAACTGAGAGAAATGAGAATAGATGAGGACGGGATGAACAGTTTGGGTAGTGATCATAAACGCATAACGTTACAACTGGGATATAAATCTGAAAATAATAACGTAGAGTCGAAGTTTGGCAGCTCGTATTTAAATGACAAACAAATAAAAATATAGCCGCAAGAGTAGAGGAAGAAGTAGGCAAAATACGAGGCAAGGACTGGGGGTATAATGAGCTAGTTCATGTAATGAAGAAAGAAATAAGTAAAGAGAAGAAAACTGTTTGCTGGAAAGGAAAGAGAACGCCAAAAAGATGGTGGAACAGGGAAATCCGGGAAGCGATCGAAAAGCGACGTAAAGCATCAAGGGAGCACAGGCAGGCAAAAAGGGAGAAGCGGCCGCAAGTGGAAGTCACGGAAAGATGGGAAATATATTTAGAGAAAAAATCTATTGTACAGAAATTGGTCGAGGCAAAAATTAAAGGTGAAAGCGAACGCTGGGTGACAGAAATTCATGACAAAAAGAAGGGCGCGCCTAGGATATTTTGGAACCACATAAAAGCGCTAGGTAAAAAGTCTGCCACATTGCAACAGCATATTGTTGATGAGAGAGGAAATCAATTGGAAGGGTAGCGAAGCGTTGGGTTACATCCAGAAGGTAACAGCCGGTTCGTTTAAAACAGTCGTCCAAGAGATTCCCCCAGTGGATAAAATCATGACGGTGAGCGAAACTAAGGAAGAGCTAGAACTTGAGTATTTCAACTGGAAAAAGGCCGAAGGAAAAATTCCAAAGCGCACTGCTCTGGGTTTAGATGGGGTCCCCGTTAGCCTCATTAACGAATTAGGACAGAACACTAAAGAAGCACTATTGAAAGCCTTAGAAAAATGCTTACAGAAGAGGCAAATACCGGCAGTTGGCGAAAAAAGCAGAATGAACTTAATCTATAAAGGCAAGGGGGAAAAGAATAACATTCGCTCGTATAGACCGCTAACCATTACATCGGTACTATACAGGATGACTATGCAAGCAGTAAAATTAAAAATAGAAGCATGGACAGAACGTAACAATATTTTGGGAGAACTTCAGAATGGATTTCGAGTAGACAGGCGTTTAGACGATAACCTATTTGTTCTTACTCAGTGTATAGAAATATCTAAAATAGAAAGGAGGCCGTTGTATGTGGCTTTTCTAGACATCACTGGAGCGTATGGCAATGTTAATCAGGAAATATTGTGGGATTTTGGAAGGAATGGGCATAGGCGACGATTGCGTACAGCTTTTGAGGGAAATATATCGAGAAAATACAGTTTGCATAGAATGGGAAGGAATCAGTAGCAGAGAGAAAGTTGATATTAGCAAGGGGTTGAGACAGGGATGTCCTTTGTCGCCGCTGTTATTCATGCTGTACATGGTTAGAATGGAAAAAGCGCTAGGAGATAGCAACATTGGTTTTAATCTGTCACACAAACAGGGCGGCGTGATGATTGAGCAGATGCTTCCGGGTTTATTTTATGCTGATGATATTGTCTTATTCGCGGACAGTCGAGATGATATACAACGGCTGGTGAATATATGCGGGAAGGAAGACGAGGCTCTAGGACTAGGATTTGGTGTAACAAAATGCGGACTGATGGTATTCAATGATCCCAACGACCAGGCGGTATCCATACAGGGCCAAGAAATACCGAGAGTAAGCGAATACAAGTACCTTGGCGTATGGGTAAATGAGGATGATATATACATGAAGGTACACGAAAAAGCCTTGGCAGCAAAGGGAAAGAGGAACGCAGCAATAATGAAGCACAGAGCGTTATGGGGACACAATAGGTACGAGGTGCTTAGGGGTCTGTGGAAAGGGGTAATGATACCGGGCCTTACATTTGGGAACTCAGTGGTGTGCATGAGGCCAGAGATACAATCAGGAATGGATGTGAATCAAAGAACTGTGGGACGCCTCGCTTTGGGTGCCCACGGGAAAACGACAAACGAGGCTGTAAAGGGCGATATGGGATGGGCGAGTTTTGAGGCAAGGGAAGCGCAGAGCAAAATAAGGTTTGAAGAGAGGCTAAGGAATATGAAAGAGAGTAGGTGGGCAGTGAAGGTGTTCCGCTATTTATATAGAAAGAGCGTTGACACGCAGTGGAGAAAGAGAACTAGGAGGCTCACCAGTAAATATACGGCTCTAAGAGAACTGACAACAAAGAGCGTAAAGGGAAACGTCAGAGAGGCGGAGAAGATTTACTGGAGGGCAGCGATGGAAAAAAAAACCGACTCTGAATAACTACCGAGAGGGCAAAAACGAAATAAAGAGGGAGGCATTTTATGATAATTCAAGAGGAAGCGCTTTATTGTTTGAAGCGAGATCGGGCTGCCTTAGAACGCGTATTTATAAAGCGAAATTCAGTAAAGAAGAAGAAAAATGCACATGCTGTGAGGAAGATAGGGAAACGACGGAGCATGTTCTGATTGAATGCGGAAATATCCACCCAGGTGTACGTTTGGGCACCACCCTACAGGAAGCCTTGGGTTTTAGGGCGAACAACGGGAAGCTGAACATAGCCGCGATTGAAATAAGTAAGAGACGGTTAGAATACTGGTGGCAGAAAACTAGAGAGAACGGACAAAAATAATTATAAAAAAATATGGACTTTCTGCCATAAGGGGCAGGGAACTGGGCTATGAATTTCCGTTTTTGCTATAGTATGATCGATTTGATTGAAGTAAATTTAAAAGGCATGAGGAAAATTTAAAGAGAGGAAAAGAAAAGTTCTACTAGCTTGGTGGCGCACAAGTCACCGCCCCGTTACAAAGGGGACGCTCATAGCATCCATCCATCCATCCAGTGGTAGCATAGCGGGCGGTGGTTCGGGGTGCGCCAAACGTCAGTTTTCCTCGGCGCGCGCTGGACTACTGGCGAGCGGGATGGCGTCGGAGGTGGCGGCGGTGGCTGGCGACGAAACGGCGGAGGCGTTGGGTCCTGGCGTGGACGAGGAGCGGCGGCAGGTCGGCGTGCAGCAGCGGCATAGGTCATCGCCTCCGGTTGGGGTGTCGGTGGTTCGGGAACACTGAGCGAGCGTTGTACCTCCTCGCGAACTATGTCTTCGAGGGAGGCGACTTGGGGCTGAGACGACGAGAACATACGGCGGACTTCCTCGCGAACAATAGCCCTTATGGTCTCGCGTAGGTCGTCGCGGCCGAGTCCTTGTAATTCGGCGATGTCTGGGCACATGCGGCGATTGTATTGCCGGGTGCGAATCTCGAGGGTCTCCTCAATGGTGGTAGCCTCGGAGAGAAACTTTTGAACCGTCTCTGGCGGGTTTCTGATCAGTCCGGCGAAGAGCTCCTGCTTCACTCCTCGCATAAGCAGGCGAACCTTCTTGTCCTCAGGCATGTCGGCGTCGGCGTCGCGGAAAAGTCGCGTCATATCCTCCGTAAAGATTGTTACATTTTCGTTGAGGAGCTGTACCCGAGTCTCAAGTAGTGATGCGGCTCTTTCCTTCCGCACGACGCTTGCAAAGGTGGGCAGGAAAGCAGCGCGGAAGTCGTCCCAGGTTCGAACCGTTGACTCACGGTTCTCGAACCAAGTCCTTGCGGCGTCTTCCAAGTAGAAATACACATGACGTAGCTTATCGTCGGGCTCCCAACTTGTTAAGATCTGCGGCGCGGTCGTAGACGTCCAGCCAGCTTTCGGGGTCCTCGTATGACGATCCGCGGAAGGTAGGCGACTCTCTGGGCTGGTTGACGACCACGGTTGCCGGAGACCTTCTTCCGTCATCGTGGATGCCGGTTTCGTTGCAGCCCTTGTTTTCTTGTCCTTGTCGGGGAGCGGCAGGTATTCTGGCGGGAGTCCTTGTCTGCGGCTTGCTCGAAGGACTGGGTTGGAGTCGTCCTCTTGGCGGCTTGGGCTTGGCTCACGGCTGGACGGGGGCGTACGGTACATGGACCGAGAAGCACCTCCACCACATGTCACGTGGTAGTGACGCACACAGCACTGAAGGCGAACTGTTTGTCGGGCGAACTTGTGCCCAGCAAAGCAAAGCCAATGACAATGCACAGCAACAGCGGCGTGAACAGTCGTCGGTCGACGGAAAGACTAAGTGGCGTACTGCGCCGCCCAGGTGAAAATATTGCAATTGGAAACAACTGGGACCAGTTCAAGTGGTTTATGGTCAAATTCTCAGTGGGGACCAGTTGCAATGGGTCCCAGATGGGACCCACTGGCAACTGGTCCCCACTGGGAATTTGACCATAAACCACTTGAACTGGTCCCAACTGGTCCCCATTGCTACTGGTCCCCACTGGGAATTTGACCATAAACCGCTTGAACTGGTCCCAACTGGTCCCCATTGCTAATGGTTCCAATTGGCCCCGCTGCTACTCACCTCGCTGCTACTCACCTAGCCTAGCCTATGTGAGGCCAGTAGCAGCGGCGTGAAACTTTTGCCCTTGTTACACATGCGTAACAGAGATTGTGAACTATACTCAGCTGGAACCATACATCATTATTTAATGAGTGAAAAGATCGCTCGTTGCCATCGCATGTGACCGAGTTGGTAACTGCTGGCCGCGAAATCTGTAGATCAAGTCGATGATACAGCAGAAGCTCGGTTCTGAAACGTGACATTTATTAGAAATATTGCAGCTTGTGCTCTGGCTGGGAATTTTCTTGAATGCTTTCTTGGAGACGCGGCAAACTCTTGGATGTTTCGTGGGCAAAACGTATTTTATCACCTGAAAGCAATTGTATTTGCACGCTGTTAGCAAAGTTAAAAGAAAATCACTGCTATTGTAAAGAAGCGCGCTGTGCACAGCCCCGCACCAGTGAATCGTAAGTGGGGCTTGGGCTGGATGTTGTTACTATCTTGACCGCGAGGCCTACGCTGTGTCGTCTTACGCTAGCGCCATACGCTGCGTCGACGACTACGTCTGACTTCTTTATTATAATTGGTAGAATCGTAACAACATCCAGCCTAAGCCCCACTTTCGATTCACTGGTGCGAGGCTGTGCACAGCTCGTTTCTTCGTTACACTATCAACATGCAACCCTACCAAAAAGGCCAAACGTCAAACAGCCACTGGCTAATACTAATAGTTCAACTCAATGCAGTAACTTCGAAGCACTTTTCAATGTAAGGATTCATACACAGAGGCATCTCCCACCTTCAAATTCTAGCATCGACACCCCTTCGAATTCTAGCATCGACACCAAGGAAAGCAGCGCCAAGTTGTTTGCACACAATCGATCCACAAGCGTGTTGTCACGGCGAAAACAGTTGTCATGCGCTCGTCCGAAGTGTGATCTCTCCCTAGCAAAAATCACCTATAGAAAAACCAATAGCCTATGGGATTATTGAACATATTGGTCTATTGGTTCTGTATTTGCCTATTGGAGCTATATTGGTATATTGGTTCTATATTGGTCTATTGGTTCAATATTTGCCTATTGGAGCTATTGGTGTATATTGGTGTATTGGTTCTACATTTGCCTATTGGGGCTGTATTGGTTTATTGGTTCTGCATTTTTCTATGGGAGCTCTATTGGTGTATTGGTTCTGTATTTGCTATAGGAAGTGTATTGGCCAGCAGGTTCCATAATTGATGCTCACAGTCTAACAGAAGGGCCACTGTGTGGCAACACCCCTGGAACGATAAAACGAGTACAGGAATGAGCAATGCACACATATATTTTCAATGTCACTGTTACACGAAAACAGCTTTTGTCCTTGTATCACGTCAGCAATTAGCAGGCGGCTGTTTTTCTGAGGGGGGTCGCTCCGCAGGGTCTGTCCAGGTTTCCTACAATGGTGATCCATGTAACCTGAAAAATACTTTTAAAAAAAGAGACATTAAGCTCACAGCAGTGAAGCATTTCTTTTTGTCGATCAGACATAGTGAAGAAACTTGCACTGGTACAATATTAAGAAACATCTACACAACATTGCGAGGGCTGCAAATTATAGCAAAACATAGCACGAAATCATACGCACCAATTATGCGTGTGGGTTGGAACATACGTACCTTTCAATGCGTCATATCTGGTAGGATCCACAAGTGGTTTGGCCTCCTGTTTGTCCAACTCAATATTGCTTCCGTGATGGTTTTGTAGATCAAGCTTGAGGTTCAAAATGTCTGCCCGCTGGGCTCAGGAACAAAAATTCAGTCTGTGTGGTACTGCGCAAAATGTTCATGCAAACCTTTCTGTAGCCAAACACCATCATTTAGGAACACCTGAGGCATGAACCATAGGAATGTCGAAAGTTATGTTTGCTAAGTTTTGCTTTTATGACAGAAGGGTAAGCTAGCAAGACTATTGACTTTTTGATGATTAGGTTATGTAACAGCAATTACTAAATTGCACCTTAATGCAATTCCCAGTGAAACAAGTCTTCTTGTTTTCATTGGCCTGCAACATTCACGAAGTTAGGAAAAAGAAAGAAGAGCATTGGATATGCACAGGTGAATAGAACCAGCAGTTGTAAGCAGTTTAAGATTACTACCACATACAAGTGTTTGTGCTACCTTAAAAACCGATCGCTGTAAAGAATATGATTGTGGTAAACTGCAAACTGAAGAAAGCATGCAGATTAATTATTGTGCATGCTGGTTTTCATTGCCTGCATTCTAATATGAATGATGTAGTTCAAATTAAGCATGCCTTCGAAGAAGCATGTATTTAATGCACAGCAAAACCCTGGGCACGGAAGTTATTTTACAGTCGCGCAATGTCATTCATACGAGACACGATTCTAAGTCCTGACCACAAGCTAATATATCTTCCGAGTTCGTTCCCTAACCTATCTATAGCTAAAAAAAAAAGACTTCTAGTCTGAAAAGACAAGAATATTGGCCAGTAAGGCCAATGCTACTTCACGGTTATTTTTGCTCAAACAGCCTTTTGCGGCTCTTATCCGTCTGCGCATCTGCTTACTTATGCTGTTCAAGACAAGTTTTGCAAGGCAGTCTTTTTTTCTTTTTCCCAAGAACATGTCGCAGCAATGACTCGGCGAGCCTATTGGAATACACACACATATCGTCTTGTACAGCGTCCTGTGCTAAGATCCATAGCGCTAACACTCAAGCCACTGACGTCGTGTCGCAATAGTTCTACGTCCGGAATAGAGAACAGGTTGCACTCAAAATGTAAGCGAAATAATTACCTTCAAATGGCCGCACTGTCGAAGAGGAAAGGAGTGAAGATCATTCCAGAGAATGGCTCCAAAAATCCGTGTTGTCGCGGGCGAAAACAGTTGTCGTACGTTGGTCTGAAGGTATAAATTCTTCCGGAGGTGACACTGTTTAGCACTAATTCAGCATAAATGAAGTTATGCAGGCAATAACGTCTCTGTCTTTTCTTAAAAAGACATCACAACTGCGCAGCGTACGCTACACGCGGTCGTCACCAGCGGCCATGGCGGCCGTGGCTTGGCAGGCTTGGCTTGCTTTGGCTTGCTATGCACCACCACATGTGCCATAAAAAACTGCGCATCGTTGTTTTTTCGACAGTTTTACCTATGTCACGAAGCTTACAAATGTTGCATCATATACTCGAGGCAGCCTAATTTATTTTCATATTATTTTTGTACTTATGTCTGATTACTTTCCTGTTAATATTTGTTTTGAGCGTGTTGCGATTAAATGCGCAACTAATGACGCCGGCAAGGTTAGTAGTGCTGCCGCGCAGCAGACGGAAGAACTCAGGTCGTGCAGTGCTCGACCCCGCTCTGCCCGCTAAACTACTCGATTACCTCGGCACTTGAGTGCTTAGATTAACATGTAAACTACGATGGCAGGTCTCGGCATCTGTATATATATTTTTTTTCATTTCTTTGTAATAGAGGGCCGAGTAATCGCTGTTCCTAAAAACGTTGCTATAAGATTATCAAATGGGCATGCACCGCCACGTCAATGAGGTGCGCTTCATGTGCGTGTTGTACCGAGATCAATGTTAAAAGTATTGACGCGTGCTTTTATCTATTAGTTACCCGCCGTGGTAGCTTAGCGCTTAGCGGCTAGGGTGTTGGTTTGCGAAGATCGAGGTCGCGGCAACGAATCCCGAAACGCAAAAAAAAAACATACATGAGTGCAGCTGTCACTCTGAAAAGCAGCTGCTGCACCTATAGTATTGCCAGTGCAAGATACCACCTTTTTGTGTTATGAAATAGCAAATCAATAACCTTTTATTCGTCATATATCAAACCAATAGCTACCGGCTATTTGACCAGTGCATCCTCTATTGGCCCTAAAGACACCCATAGATGCCTGCTATCGGACCAATACACTTGTATTAGTCAAATAGAAAACCAATACCAGCGGGCTATTGGACCAATTCAGACTCTATAGGTCAAATAAAAGACCAATAAGTGCCATTTATTGGTCCTTATTGGTGCCAATAAAGGTCTTATACAACCTATAGAACTCCAATAGATTTCCTATACAACCTATAGATATTTTCTATTGCACCAATAAAAATTCCTATTGGCATTTTTGCTAGGGTAATACAAGGCCCGGTATGGGAAGCTGGTCCAAACCTGACAGTGGCCACCTACCCAGCAGTAAAAAAAAAAAGCTCTTGCATTTCTGTTGCAGGTCACGCAACACAGCTGATTTCAAATGAAGCCAGAACTTAACTGCCATTTTGCAAGAGAGCACAGACTTCTGTTAGCTCTCCGGAGGTTGCACTGTCGTAGACTTTTATGCCGGCTCTCCGGAGGTGCACTATCGTAGACCCCACAGGAAGTATATTAACTATATGCCACAGGAAATTTAGGAAAAAAGCGGCAGTTGCTGTTCATCAGCTAATTTCTACCTTCAGTATCATATACCGACAACAAAATGGGCCAAAGGGACAAATACGTTTAGACGTCTTTAAATGTGAATTAACCAAATTAACAAATTAAAAATTACAAACTGGAGATTTTCCTTAAAATTAAGGGATTTCCATAGGCTAAATCTAGGGATAAAGTGGTGACTTAGGTCGAACTGGCCGGAGCTGCAGCGGCGTACGTACAGCCGCGTCGCCGCATTTCTTCGCTTAAGGAGGGTGAAGAGCTGGGCTGGTTGGTTCATGATCAGATTAGACGAAAAGCCAGCACTGCAGGACACGGACAAGAAAGAACACAAGCAGGCACACCAACGCCGGACCAACAACCAAATCTATTGAGGCAACCACGAGCTCTTATACATACATGCTGCGCAAGCGCCCGAGTTATGACATGAAGACAAGACTACCTGATAGTCAGGTACCGATAAAAAAGCGCCACTCTTTTTCAGTGATAGCCACAGAAGGTTCGCTGGTGCAGGTCTGGCCATTCGTTTTGATAAAAAACGCCTCGAGTAGTTCGCGCGCAATTCTTGTCCTTCCTCTGCCTGGAATGCTAGTTTGGCGGAATAAAGGCATGCAACCATCACAATCTTTTACATGAAGAGCTAGATTGCTCCCTGTGCCCGATCTTGCATCGCACGCATGTTCTTTCAAACGTTCATTTAAACACTGGCCCGTCTGGCCGATATAGACCTTACCGCGCATGAGGTGGGGATGGAATAAACCACCCCTTCGGTGCACTCGCTAAATACAGTGCGGTGATCAGTTTTGTAGGCAGATTTGCACCCACCACCTGAGATGCGGGCGCAAAGGCCAGAAAGCTTTCGGGGGGCTGAAAACGCCAGATCCACACCGAACTTCTGGGACACTCTTTTCACCCTGTGGGACGTCTTGTGGAAATACGGCATCACCTCGATTTTCCTTGTCTCACCTGGTGCCCGAACACGTGGTTTTCTCATTTTTCTTGCCAGCGTCTCACCTACCGACAGCAGAACTGACACGGCAACCTGAAGCTCTCAACTGATATACCTGCTCCGCCAGACTTCCCTGCATGGCATGCGGACAACTCTTGTTCAGCGCATTCCTGAAACACAGATTCGCAATGCTCCGTTTTCCCAACTTCGAGTGGGCAGAAACGAAAGGCAGAAGCGCCTTTTTAGACATCGGGGTGTACTTCCAACACACGTGTCTGTCATGTAAAAAGAAAATTTCTAAATCTAGAAACCTAATGGTCTTGTCAGGTGGGACTTCTTTGGTGAACACCAGGTTCTTAGAGCAAGTGCTAAAAACATTTAAAATCTCAACTGCCACGTTTGACAGCTGGTCAAAAGGTGAAAGATTCAAAACGATTAAAAAGTCATAAACATATCTATAAACTTTAACGACACGTGTATCACGAAGCTCATGACTTAAGACAGAACCAAACTTGGCAAAAAACACAGCACACAGTACTGGTGCGACACTCGACCCGATACAGATGCCCTGTTTTTGAACGAGGTACTTGTCTCCGTACTGCACTATGGTGGACCTTAAGTACACCCCGAGAAGCTCCAGGAACGACCCTAAATGGATCCCGCACTTGTTCTGAAACGGAACAGCCCCACTCTTTTCAATCAGTTCTCGTACAGCTTCCAACAGTTCATCCTGTGGAATGGAATAGAACATGTCCTCGATGTCCACCGAAAATGCAGCATTTGCAGGTGAGAGCTGCCTCCGTGTATGAATTCTTACATTGAAAAGTGCTTCGAAGTTACTGCATTGAGTCGAACTCTTAGTATCAGCCAGTGGCTGTTTGACGTTTGGCCTTTTTGGTATAGGGTTGCATGTTGATAGTGTAACGAAGAAACACGCTGTGCACAGTCCCGCACCAGTGAATCGCAAGTGGGGCTTGGACTGGATGTTGTTACGATTCCACCAATTATAATAAAGAAGTCCGACGTAGTCGTGGAAGCAGCGTATGGCGCTAACGTAAGACGACAGCGTAGGCCTCGCGGCCAAGATCGTAACAACATCCAGCCAAGTCCCACTTACGATTCATTGGTGCGGGGCTGTGCACAGCCCGCTTCTTCTTACAATGGCAGTGATTTTCTTTTAACTTTGCTAACAGTATGCCCAGGTGAAAATGTGTAACTGGGAATCCAACTGATTTCAACTGGTATAAGCTGGGATCAACTGGTCCCAGTTAGAGGGCAACTGGTCCCAGTTAAGAGGGCAACTGATCCCAGTTAGAGCTCAACTAGTCCCAGATAGAGCTCAACTGGTTCCAGTTGAGGGGCAACTGGGATCAAAGTGGAACCATTTCCAGTTTCACTAGGAGCAACTGGGAAATAACTGGTTCCAGTTGAACCATTTCTAGTTGTAGTGGGAGCGACTGGGAATTAACTGGTTCCAGTTGATGCTCAACTTTAACCACTTCCAGTTATACTAGACGTAAGAAAAAAAAAAAGAACCGCTTCGTTATTGAGTTCGCGGTATGTTAACGTTTCTTAATTGTATGTGCGGCGGTTCGGCAACATCTCGCGTACGCACTCAGTGACCGACCGTTTCGCGTACCCGAATCGTGTAGTATCCCGTAGCGTAAATGCGCTGCATGGTGCAAAAATGTGCGTACGCTGGCTTTTTAAAAGCTTCGGTGACAGACTGTTATCAAGTTGGTCTTACATCTTGAAGGGTTGAGCTTGCACGAACGAAACACATATACGCACGAGACGAAGCGGACAAGGATGCTTCATCTACACGGCGAAAGTGCCACTGTTTACTGTGAAAAATGCTTGTCCTTGTCCGCTTCGCCTCTTCTTTTATGTGCGTGTGTTTCACACACTCTATGCTCAACTTTTTGACCTCGGTATCCGCAGCATCAATCTTTTTACGTCCATCTTGGCGACGAAGTGACGACAAACGCCGCTGGCAAGAAGCGTGCCTGACCGACGTCGGGATGTTAGCACAGTGTCAGACCAACTTTGCTGCGCTGACGCCCTTGTCCAACACGGCGATTCTAATTCCGTACGACAAAATTGAACAGTCGAAGGAAACAGCCAGAGAGCTGTGGCGGGACGCCGGTAGTAGCACCACGAACTCTACCGCCGGCCCCAGCGCACTCGCGATTCGGCGGATTCGGCCGCATAGGAGCTTAACCGTCATCGATGCGTATACATATGATATTGAAACAGTGAACTAAAGCAAAAAAATACATTTATATATAATGAACTGAAATTGTACTTTGCGCAAATGCCGCAATATTTATTGGAAGCAAGAAGTTTCCTGCAGAGCAACGCTCCTGTGGAGGCCGCAAACACCGCGCTAGTTTCGTAGATCGCACGTGGAGAGGCATATGGAGGGCCCTACCGACGCTGCTGCGCTGTGCTGCTGGCCTCCACGGTTGGTGATCATGTCTCGAAGAGGGAATTGGAACGTCACTGACTTCTTAATATAATAATTGCTCACCTAGTGTTAGAGAGTTAATTTCATATCTGGAGGACGTTCCGACTTCACGCCAACGGTGACATTTGTTTTCGCCCATGGTGTTTGTGGATCCATCATGTGCGGCGTGATGTGTGCGTGGAAGAGGAGGCACTGACCAGACCATGATGCGGCTATTCGGAGGTATTTCACTTATGTTATAAATTATAAGTTCTCTGCAAGTTAGAGAAACTGGAGGTAAAAATACTGCAGCATAGTTTTATGGGTTCAGGCTTGCTACGATGGAATGTTGAGTTGAAAGCAGTGCGTTCCACTCGGTGTTACTCGATGTTGCTTGTTTCCGGACCCTTACACGGTTGCAGTGCTTTGAAAAACTTATGCAGAATAACAAATATTTATGAAGCGAATATACTCATGCTTATACCTTCAGATCTGTGCTATCTGTGAGAAAATACGTCTGTATTCAGGGGCCAGTTGTGTATTCTCGAACATGCAAGTTTTGCAGGCATATATGATCTTGAGAATAGAAAAAAAAAAAGCTTGACAGAAGCAGTGTGCTGCGTTTTTCCCTCCTTTCTTTATCAGTTTAGGTCATGGCAAGAACTCTGCAGATAGTGTTTGCTGTATGGACTTTATCATAATTGGAAGCATGATTGAGCATCAGTTGGGATATTAAAATCGTGTCGCGAATGATTTCTGCGAGCACAGAGTTGTGTATATATGCAGGGTATGCCTATTGATGGAGTGTGTACTGTGTAGGCCGGTTAGTACAAGGCTACGATCAGATTAGTCAAGGGCACATGAGATAATGCTTAGAAAAACATCTTGGCTTGAAGGTGTGGTTGAAATTTACGTTTGCATTTTAGCATTAGCTTAATTTATAATCATGTTTGGTGCAGGTATTGACAGCTATATTTGCTTAATTAGAAAAGCATTTCATCGTCTATTACATCATTTCTACAAGCTATTCCTTTTTTTCAATCCATCTGCAGAAGGGCTACTGTGTCTCAAAGCACAAGCTGCCAAAATATTTGGTAACAAAAAGGGCAAGATCGTGTGCAAGGACACTGCACAAGCTCTCTGGAGCAGCAGTGTGCTGGCCACAAGGAGTGTCAGTGGCAACGTCGCACCAAAGAAGAGGGCATTGGGTGAGCTGCCGAAGCAGCAGCTCACTCCTGAAAAAGTGGATGTTGTTGCGGGTGTGTTTCCACAGTGTACATGTCGTCCCTCTGGTAATATGCAGCCATAGCTTTGAACGCCCTAGTGTACTAATATGCATTTGGAAGAACTGTGGTTTCACTGCTGTGGTGGGCAGTGACAATATTTCTTTCGGTCAGATATGATATTTAATACTGCCGCTGCGTTACAGTCCAAGGCAGCAATCTCATTATTTTGGAATGCCATTCTCTGTAACTTTATCACATAGCTCCAAAGGTAAGCTATGTAAAATATGGGAATAATGTATCATGTTACTGTATTACATTTAATCAAACAATGAAGTTATAACAATTTACTTCTAGATGCTTATCTCTGAATGTTGCAGACCAAGCCGCACTGGAGAACTTCATGACATTGCAATTTATTGGTTAAATATTCAGGGTGTAGTGATCCCGAGTGTGTGTACTGAGCAGTTGTAGCCCTGGCATTCGTACACATACTTGTGCAGCTTTAGTGCACTGCAATTGGCAGACTGAAGCGCAACTTCCGTGCATACAAGCTCAAGATGATCCTTTATCGAGAATGTTTCAATGCAGAAATGTATCTGTTTAAACTTTATGAAGGGTGCCTACATTTATTGTTCTGATCTTCTGGATATTTAAAAAAAATTTCATTGATATCATGGAATGAGCAAGGGTGGTACTATGGAGAACCTCTCAAAGACCTTTATGAATTGCAGAGTGGTGGATGCTGGTTATGAGTATCAATATGTCATACAAAAAAATAGAAACAGTGGGTTTTCATTACGCATTTTATCATGCCCGATTTCTTGTGCTGTGTCTTTACTAATATATAAACAAATAATTGTTTGCAGCAACAGTTCAGCACAGGGGTCGAGACACAGACGTGTCTGAGGTGCCACAAAATGCAGCCAAGGCTATGAAAAAGATTGAATCAAATAAAGCTTTGTAAATCAAGCTTCTTGTGTAGTGTGAAACTTTTTCTGCATCAGGGCGACAGCCACAATGGCGACCAACTGGGACCAGTTGAACTGGAAATCAACTGGGACCAGTTGAACTGGGAATCAACTGGACCAGTTGAACTGGGAAACAACTGGGACCAGTTGAACTGGGAACCAACTGGTCCCAGTTCAACTGGGAATTGTTCCTTAAACCAGTTGAAATGGGACCAGTTGGTTCCCAGTTGCACATTTTCACCTGGGACGGAAATACAATTGCTTTCAGATGATGAAATATGTGCACGACCCACGAAATATCCAAGAATTCCGCGTCTCCAAGAAAGCATTCAAGAAGATTCCGAGCCAGAGCACAAGCTGCAATGTTTCTAATAAATGTCACGTTTCAGCACCGAGCTATTTAATTCTGCTGTATGACTTGATCTACAGATTTCGCGGCCAGCAGCTACCAACTCGGTCACATGCGATGGCAACGAGCGATCTTTTCACTCATTAAATAATGATGTATGGTTCCAGCTGAGTATAGTTCACAATCTCTGTTACGCATGTGTAACAGGGGCAAAAGTTTCACGACGCTGCTACTAGCCTCACATAGGCTAGGTGAGTAGCAGCGGGGAACCAGTAGCAATGGGGACCAGTTGGAACCAGTTCAAGTGGTTTATGGTAAAATTCCCAGTGGGGACCAGTAGCAATGGGGACCAGTTGGGACCAGTTCAAGTGGTTTATGGTCAAATTCCCAGTGGGGACCAGTTGCCAGTGGGTCCCATCTGGGACCTATTGTAACCCACTGGGAATTTGACCATAAACCATTTGAACTGGTCCCAGTTGTTTCCACTTGCAATATCTTCACCTGGGTTAATTCAAGGCGCGTTGCAAAACACCCGACACCAGCTTTTGCCATGAAGCCTCTTCAGTGACAATGGCCCTCATCAGTGAACTTAATCTGGATGTATTGGAAAAGGGGGTCCGCAAATGCCGCCAAGACGTCCTGCGGGTCTTTTTCACTGCGAAGACACACAAGCCCGGCTGCCCTTTTAGGGCCATCATCACTGAAGAGGCTTCATGGCAAAAGCTGGTGTCGGGTGTTTTGCAACGCGCCTTGAAGGGTCTCGTGCCTAACGACTCTTTCGCTGTGCAGAGTTCGTCGGTCATTGTGGAGAACCTCAGCAGGGGCTTCCCGAGTGCAAATGCTGCATTTTCGGTGGACATCGAGGACATGTTCTATTCCATTCCACAGGATCAACTGTTGGAAGCTGTACGAGAACTGATTGAAAAGAGTGGGACTGTTCCGTTTTAGAACAAGTGCGGGATCCCTTTAGGGTCGTTCCTGGAGCTTCTCGGGGTGTACTTAAGGTCCACCATAGTGCAGTACGGAGACAAGTACTTCGTTCAAAAACAGGGCATCTGTATCGGGTCGAGTGTCGCACCAGTGCTGTGTGCTGTGTTTTTTGACAAGTTTGGTTCAGTCTTAAGTCATGAGCTTCGTGATACACGTGCCGTTAAAGTTTATAGATATGTTGATGACTTTTTAATCGTTTTGAATCTTTCACCTTTTGACCAGCTATCAAAAGTGGCAGATGAGATTTTAAATCTTTTTAGCACCTGCTCTAAGATCCTGGTGTTCACCAAAGAAGTCCCATCTGACACGACCATTAGGTTTCTAGATCTAGAAATTTCCTTTTTACATGACAGACACGTGTGTTGGAAGTACACCCCGATGTCTAAAAAGGCGCTTCTGCCTTTCGTTTCTGCCCACTCGAAGTTGGTAAAACGGAGCATTGCGAATCTGTGTTTCAGGAATGCGCTGAACAAGAGTTGTCCGCATGCCATGCAGGAAAGTTTGGCGGAGCAGGTAGGTCGGTTGAGAGCTTCAGGGTTCCCGTCGTCAGTTCTGCTGTCGGTAGGTGAGACGCTGGCAAGAAAAATGAGAAAACCACGTGTTCGGGCACCAGGTGAGACAATCCCAGGTGAAAATATTGCGAGTGGAAACAACTGGGACCAGTTCAAGTGGTTTATGGTCAAATTCCCAGTGGGGACCAGTTGCAGTGGTTCCCAGCTGGGACCCACTGGCAAGTGGTCCCCACTGGGAATTTGACCATAAACCACTTGATCTTGTCCCAAGCGCTGGGACCCACTGCAACTGGTTCCCACTGGGAATTTGACCACAAAGCACTTGAAGTGGTCCCAACTGGTCCCCGTTGATACTGGTTTCAATTGGCCCCGCTGCTATTAATTGACCTTGTTGGGACGCGTGTAAGCGCGGTAGAAACGGACACAACCGCGCGGCGTGAATCCCAAACATCAACTGGCTTTATTCGGGTTCGCTCTGGTGGTTCCGGAGAGCAGCGGAGGGTGGCGCTGCCTGGCGGCTTGGCTTGGCTTGGCTGCCGCCACAGCACTCCCCCCTTAGTGAGTTGCCGAACGGAGTTAAAGGTCCAGGCGAGTGGGTGCTCTTGATAGCCGTACGCTCTGCGTCAGCCGGGAGGGCACCTCGTGGGCTTGGGCTGGCATTGAAGCTGGGGGTCCTGGCGATGATTCCCTTAGCGGAGGCAACACGGTGTCGTCACGGTCCACGTGTGCTGGCTTGATGCGGTCCAGCGACACAACCTCACGACCGCTTCTCTGGATGGTGAATTGTTTGTTGCCACGGCGGAGGACTTTAAACGGCCCATCGTAGGGTGGCTGAAGAGGTCGCCGAACCGCGTCGTGTCGTACAAACACATATGGGCACGATGTGAGCTGCGGGTCGACGTGCACCACACGCGACCCTGGGGGCCGTGGAGGTACCGCGCGCAGTTTGCTCATGACGTTGCGTAGGCGAAGTGCATAGTCACTGCAAGCTATGGATGCCTCCTCTGAGCCGCGCGCAAAGAACTCTCCCGGCAGCCTGAGTGTCGTGCCGTAGACCAACTCAGCTGCGCTGCAGCCAATGTCCTCTTTCAAGGTGGACCTTATACCCAAAAGAACGAGTGGGAGGGCCTCCACCCAGTTGTGTTCCTCGGTTGCCGTGAGCGCAGCCTTCAGCTGGCGGTGGAAGCGCTCCACCATGCCATTGCTCATGGGGTGGTACGCCGTCGTACGTATGCGTGAGGTGCCCATGAGCTGACTGATGGCAGTGAAAAGGGCTGATTCGAACTGTCGGCCGCGGTCTGTTGTTATCGTGGAGGGCACCCCAAAACGGGCTACCCAGTGGTACAGGAAAGCACTCGCAACCGTCTCGGCAGTGATGTCCGCGATAGGGATGGCCTCCGCCCAGCGGGTGAACCTGTCGACACAGGTCAGCAGGTAAACCTTTCCGTGGCAGGGTGGCAGTGGGCCGACGATGTCCAGGTGGACATGATCAAAGCGAGAATCCGGAGTGGGGAGTGTTCCCAGTGCTGTCGAGGTATGGCGTTGTATCTTAGAGCGCTGGCAAGCTACACATTCACGTGCCCAGCGTCGGACGTCCCGATTTACGCCTGGCCAGACAAATCTTGCCGTCACCAGTCTTTGGGTGGCTCTAATCCCCGGATGAGACAGTCTGTGCAAGGACTCGAACACATGGCGACGGAGGCTTGCAGGCACGAACGGGCGAGTTCTACTGACGCTTGTGTCACAGCAAACCTTGTCCTCGGATCCGGGAATTGGGATCCACTCAAGATTCAGGGCAGTGGTCGCGGTCAACAGGCGTTTCAGTTCGTCATCTTCACGTTGAGCGGCTGCCAAAGCGGGAAAATCAACCTGTAGTGTGGGCATGATGGCGTTGACAGGATTCCGAGAGAGGGCGTCCGCTACCTCATTGTCGCCGCCTTTGACGTGGCGGATGTCAGTCGTGAACTCTGATATATAGGACATTTGGCGCCGTTCACGTGCTGTGTGCGTTCCCCCGTCGGAGCTTAGCGAGCGCAATGCGTAAGTAAGCGGCTTGTGGTCGGTGAGGACGAAAAACTCTACACCTTCCAGGAAATGGCGAAAATGTCGTATGGCAGCGTACACGGCCAGCAGTTCTCTCCCGAAGGTACTGTAGCGGCGCTCGGTAGGCGTTAGCTTCCTCGAAAAGAAGGAAATCGGGCGCCAGATTCCCCCAACGAGTTGCTGTAATACAGCCCCAACGGCTGTATCGGAGGCATCCACCATTACACTCTGCGGGACACCGGACCTGGGGTATTCCAGCAGTGCGGCGTTTGCCAAGGCGTCCTTGACCTCGCAGAAGGCTTCTTTTGCTTCTTGAGACCAGGAGAGGGTGTCTGAGCCATTTCGTGAAGTGGCCAGCAGATCGTGGAGAGGTTGAAGGATCTGGGCGCAGCGGGGAATGAAACGGCGGTAGAAGTTTACCAAACCCAGAAATTCCCGAAGCTGGCGCTTGGCGGTCGGCTGCGGAAATCCTTGCACGGCTTCAACCTTGTTGGGTTGAGGAAGAACTCCTGAGGCAGAGATGACGTGTCCAAGAAACGAGAGCTGTCGCACGCCGAGCTCGCATTTGGCCATGTTCACGACCACGCCATGCTCCACTAAGCGCTGGAAGACGATGCGCAGATGATTCACGTGCTCTTCCGGAGTGCTGCTGGCGACTAGCAAGTCGTCAAGATAGGCGTGGCAGAAGTTGAGGACCGCGTATAGCACCGTCCATGAACCGCTGGAATGTCTGACCCGCGTTTCGGAGTCCGAATGGCATTCGGAGAAATTCGAAAAGTCCGAAAGGCGTTGCGATGGCGGTCTTCGGGACGTCCTCCGGGGCAACGGGAATCTGATGGTACTGCCCGCACCAGGTCGATCTTCGAGAAGATAGTGGCACCGTGAAGCCTCGTCGTGACATCGTGTATGTGCGGTACCGGGTACCTGTCTGGGGTCGTTACCCGGTTCAGCGCCCTGTAGTCCCCGCATGGTCGCCAGTCTCCCGGTGTTGACTTGGGCACCATATGGAGTGGAGATGCCCAGGCGCTCGACGAGGGTCTGATGATCCCTAGTTCCAGCATGTGTTCAAATTCTTGCCGGGCGACCTTCAACTTCTCCGGAGACAAACGGCGAGGCCGCGCGTGCACGGGTGGGCCGCTGGTGGCGATGTAGTGGCGTACCTCGTGCTTCGCCGCGGCGCTGGCTGGCGGCTGCCTCGTCAACTCGGGAAACTCAGTGCAGAATGCGAGTAAAACGTTCTGCACCGGACGGCCCGAGCAGAGTGGGGCTCAGCGGAGGGTGTTTCGAGGGATTGCCTTGCACAGTTGCCTGCGACACGGGATCGTGAAGGCGCCGGTTGCGCACATCGACGAGAAGGCCGAAATGCCGAAGAAAGTCCGCACCCAAGATGGCGAACTTCACTGCTGCCACGATGAAAATCCACCGGAACGTTCTGTTCAAGCCTAAATTGAGTTGCAGCGAGCGATGTCCGTAGGTGGCGATGGTTGTGTTGTTGACCGCCTGAAGGGGGGACGCGCTGGGGACAAGGCGATGGGTGGATCCAACCGGCAACACGCTCACCTCAGCGCCGGTGTCCACGAGGAATCGAAGGCCACTGTCGCGGTCGGTGAGGAAAAACACTGATGGACGACGTTCGGGGCCATCTGGGACACTGGTCGTCCTCAGTGCCGGCCGCTCCCGTTTCCCGCATGGTCGCAAGGAGGGATGCATTTGCGAGCAGCGTTGCCATACTTCCTGTGATACCAGCAGGTTTTCTGTTGCGCTGCTGGACGCTGGCGCTCCTCGGGAGTACTGCGGGCCTGCATCGCTGCGACGGTATCGGCGAGGCGGGATATCTGCTCCCGGATGTCGTGCAGTGCGGTCGTAGGCGCGCGGCCGGCGATGTCTGGCTGTAGCGCCGCGACGGACGGCGGAGCGACCGCCAGCACAGAGTCCGCGAGCTCGGCGAGTTCAGACAGGCGTTTGTCGGCAGCCGAGGCGAGGATCATGCGCACGTTGACCGGGAGCCGCTGTAGGAACAGCTCGCGAAGCAGTCTGCTGTCGGCATCGGTGGTAGTTGCGCCGTCCGTGTGCAACAGCTGCCTCATGTGGCGCAACAATTGGCTGGGCGTCCGGTCCCCGAGCTCGGTGTGGTGCAGTAGCTGCTGCAGTCGCTGAGGCTCCGACGGCGTGAGGCGGCTGATGAGCAGCTGTTTCAGCGTTGTGTACGCGTTCTCTGCAGGTGGAGCGACCAGCAGATCGCGTATTTCGCTCGCTATTGCCGGTGGGAGGCTAGCGACCACGTGGTGGTACTTTGTTAGCTCAGCGGTAATACGACGAGCGGTGAATTGGGACTCCACCTGCAGGAACCACAGCTGCGGGTCCGCTGTCCAAAACGGCGGGAGCCTGATGTCGACGGCGGAGATGGCCAGTGCGTCAGGGGTGGTCTCCATGGCGTCGATCGCTTGAAAAAGGCGGTAAGCCTCGTCCGGGTCACCACTGTTGGGACGCGTGTACGCGCGGTAGAAACGGACACAACCGCGCGGCGTGAATCCCAAACATCAACTGGCTTTATTCGGGTTCGCTCTGGTGGTTCCGGAGAGCAGCGGAGGGTGGCGCTGCCTGGCGGCTTGGCTTGGCTTGGCTGCCGCCACAATGCTTTTTCAGAGGGGGGTAGTGACACGTGCGGTTGTTTTGGTTTACGTGGAAAGCCGTTATCACTTCCCATCGACACGCGCGCTCGTATTGATTGTTTGCGGGGGGGGGGGGGGGGGGGCACTGTTATCACTTTCTGTTAAGCGCAACGCAGGCCGCGTTTATCTTGCATGCCACTTCTTTAACTGTGTCGACCATTCTTGAAACTTTGCATGCTTGACGCGCACATTTCAGTAACTTCTGGAACTCCAGAGATAATGCGAGAACGCGTTATGACGCGTGTATAGAAGCCGGCGCAGTACGCCACTTGTCAGCCTTTCCGTCGACCGACGGCTGTTCACGCCGCTGTTGCTGTGCATTGTCATTGGCTTTGCTTTGCTGGGCACAAATTCGCCTTGAGTGCTGTTTGCGTCACTACCACGTGGCCATAGTGTCCCAGAAGTTCGGTGTGGATCTGGCGTTTTCAGCCCCCCGAAAGCTTTCTGGCCTTTGCACCCGCATCTCAGGCGGGGGTTACAAATCTGCCTGCAAAACTGATCACCGCGCTGTATTTAGCGAGTGCACCGAAGGGGTGGTTTATTCCATCCCCACCTCATGCTGTAAGGTCTATATCGGCCAGACGGGCCAGTGTTTAAATGAACGTTTGAAAGAACATGCGTGCGATGCAAGATCGGGCACAGGGAGCAATCTAGCTCTTCATGTAAAAGATTACGATGGTTGCATGCCTTTATTCCGCCAAACTAGCATTCTAGGCAGAGGAAGGACAAGAATTGCGCGCGAACTACTCGAGGCGTTTTTATCAAAACGAATGGCCAGACCTGCACCAGCGAACCTTCTGTGGCTATCACTGAAAAAGAGTGGCGCTTTTTTATCGGTACCTTACCATCAGGTAGTCTTGTCTTCATGTCATAGCTCAGGCGCTTGCGCAGCATGTATGTATAAAAGCTCGTGGTTGCCTCTATAAATTTGGTTGTTAGTCCGGCGTTGGTGTGTCTGCGTGTGTTCTTTCTTGTCCGTGTCCTGCACTGCTGGCTTTTCGTCGAATCTGATTTATTCGCTAGGTTGGCGAAAGCGCGCGCCCAGCTGCGTGGCGTCGCCGTAGCAACACTCGGCGCGCGAACGCGCCAGCTAGCTTCTATGTAGCGCAAAAACAACACACGGACACGAGAAGGCACATATGCACACCACACAGCGCTACTAGCAGCAACATGTTTATTTTCAAATCAGACCGCTTATAAACCGTAATCGCCAAGCAGATAACTCAGCACGTGG
>CM023490.1:76621009-76688807 GCA_013339685.2 Hyalomma asiaticum
AGGAACACAGAGGAACTCCTGTGGAACAGCGCACTGGTTCTACGTCTTCTCGATTGGTTGGTTGGTTGTTTTTCGTAAAAATTTTTCAAGGATTGCAGAGCCGCTAACGAGACTGACAAAAGAAGATACACCATTCGTTTGGCTTGATGAGCAGGAAAATGCCTTTGACGAATTGCGCAGGCGTCTACAGAGCCATCCAGTTCTCGCACATTTTGATGAGGAAGCCGAGACGGATATCCATACGGATGCAAGCAATTTAGGTCTTGGAGCCGTGCTCACGCAGTGGCAAAATGGAGAAGAACGAGTCATTGCGTATGCCAGCCGCACTCTTTCTAAAGCTGAAGTGAACTATTCAGCGACAGAAAAAGAATGCCTTGCGGTGATATGGGCAATCAACAAGTTTCGCCCATACCTATATGGTAGACCTTTTCGAGTTATTAGTGACAATCACTCACTGTGCTGGCTCGCTAATCTCAAGGACCCGTCGGGGCGGCTTGCAAGATGGAGCCTACGGTTGCAGGAATACGACATAACTGTCGTCTACAAGTCTGGTCGCTAACACAGTGACGCCGATTGCTTGTCACGGGCACCGATTCAATGCGCTGACCCTATTTCTGCAAACGACGGAGAATATTTTCCATTCTTGGGAGCTGTTACGACATCGCAGATGGCTCATCACCAGCAATCTGACCCTGAATTACTCCTACTGATCCAGTATTTAAAAGGACAATCTACCGACGTCCCCCGAGCGTTTGCCCGTGGCTTGTCGTCCTTCGTCCTGCGAAACAACGTCCTTTACAAAAGAAACTTTGAGAAGACTGCGGAGACATTCCTGCTTGTTGTCCCTGCCCTGATGCGACCGGAGATCTTGGAGGCGTGCCACGACGACCCATCAGCTGGACACCTTGGAGTGAGCAGAACAGTAGCGCGCATTCGCACGAAATACTACTGGCCCAAGTTGTTGAGTTCTGTGCAGCATTACGTCCGAACTTGCCAGGAGTGCCAGAGACGGAAAACACCACCGTTGAAACCAGCAGGTCTTCTTCAGCCTATCAAGCCACCGGCAGCACCATTCGAACAAGTGGGAATGGACTTGCTTGGCCCGTTTCCTGCGTCATTGTCAGGGAAACGATGGATCATAGTCGCAACTGACTACTTAACTCGGTATGCCGAAACAGCGTCTCTTGCTCGGGGAACGGCCTCTGAAGTCGCCGAGTTCTTCGTTAACAGCATTGTACTGCGGCATGGCGCTCCCGCAGTGCTAATCACAGACCGAGGAACCGCATTTACGGCTGACTTGCTCAAGACCATTGTCAGACTTACTCATA
Organism: Hyalomma asiaticum; assembly: GCA_013339685.2. Lineage (NCBI taxonomy): Eukaryota > Metazoa > Arthropoda > Arachnida > Ixodida > Ixodidae > Hyalomma > Hyalomma asiaticum. Next base: position 76,622,338 of record CM023490.1, read on the forward strand.
CCACTCATAGAAGGACCACGGCGTATCACCCACAAGCAAATGGATTAACCGAACGGCTCAACAGGACGCTGACTGATATGTTATCAATATACGTGGACATCGAGCACCGAACATGGGACGCCATATTACCGTACGCCACGTTCGCTTACAATACCGCAGTGCAAGAGACCACCCGAAAGACACCGTTCGAGCTCGTTTTCGGCCGTACAGTTGTCACACCTTTAGATGCAATGCTCCCTGTAGACCACATATCCGAAAATGATTGTGATTCGACCGAGTATATACAACGAGCCGAAGAAGCGAGAGAGCTTGCGCGGTATCGTATTCAACAACAGCAACGAGCCGACGCGCATCGATATAATTTGCGAAGAAGAGACGTACAGTATGCGCCGGGAGATAGAGTTTGGGTATGGACTCCCATTCGACTACGCGGACGCTCGGAAAAGCTTCTCCGCCGCTATTTTGGACCATACAGAGTGTTTCGCCGAATTGGCCCGTTGAACTACGAAGTGGTCCCAGAGGGCCAAGGAGTCTCATCAAGACGGCGGCATCCCACAGAAGTTGTGCACGTCGTAAGGCTGAAGCCCTACTATGACAGACAGTGAAGAATCGAGGAACCACCCCCGGTCGATGATAACTGGCTTGACCAAGCAGCACTACGACCGCCTGGAGGCGAGTGTTTTGAGCATCGGGACGATGCACTCATGGAAGGGGGGTAATGACACGACCCGTCTTCAAACTACGCGCCCTGGCTGTTTCTGAAGCCCTGCCACTCATCTGCGGCCTACGTGCAAAGCAGAGCAACAGCGTTGCTCATAGCACGTGCGTGCTGAGGAACCGCGCGCCCTCGGAGAGGCAAAAGGAGAAAGAAGACGAGACACAGCTCGTGCAGACTGTGTTCTCGACAGAGACTAGGCAGACGCTGGCTGAACCGTTTTTTCTTCCTGGACACAAGTTCGTCCAATTTAACTTAATTTATTAAAGAGTTTTCTTAAACTGTGTGTTACAATATGGGCGCAATCGGCGATGTGGTTCTTGCAGGGGCGCCGGTAACGGTCAGGTGAGTGACAGTGTCGATAAGACGACGCTGTTTCACGTCGACAAGGAGTCCATAGTGGTGCAGGAAATCAGCTCCGATGAGGGCGCGTCGGACGTCTGCAACCAGGAAAATCCAGCGAAACGCTCGTCGGAGGCCAAGATTGAGCATGACGGAGCGTGATGCGAAAACGGGAATCTTGGTACCGTTGACGGCTTGCAAAAACGGCACAGGTGTCGCTTTTCGGTCGGAGCGTTGAGCAGGAAGGATGCTTACGTCTGCTCCTGTGTCGACTAGGAAACGTTGTCCAGTGGCTCTGTCTGTGAGGTAGAAGAGGCGACTTGTGTGCTTGGCCGGACCACTTGTCGCCGTCAGAGTTCGGCCGGCCTGTTTCCCTGCCACGCGCACGGGCGCCGGCAGTGACGAGCGTCGTTTCCAAAACGTCGATGGTCGTAGCAGACGCCAGGCTTTGGCGACGCGTGACGGCTGGTGGGTGTGCGTCTCGACTTGCTGCAACTTCGGTGGCGTGAAGAACGAGGTGACGCGCGGCGATGTTCAGCTGCAGAGACGATGCGTTCGAGACGCTCACACAGGGCGTCGAGCGGCGAATGTGGTGTCGAAGAAGACGGCAGCGTTCGCAGCGTGGTTACGCTCTCAGCAGTAGACGCTGTCGTGGATGCGATGCTTGGGGCGGCTACTTCCATCACCTTGTCGGCCAACGCGGCAAGTCCGGTGAGGTCCATGGTAGAAGCTGTCGCCAAAACCATCTGCACGTTAGCCGGTAGTCGTTGTAAAAACAACTTGCGTAACAGCGCGTCGTCGATGGATCTCGCGTTGTCTCCGAGCAGCTGCTTCATTCGGCGAAGAAGTTGACTGGGGCGTCTGTCGCCGAGTTCTTCAGCGGACAGGAGCTGCTGGATACGAGAACGCTGTGAAACTGCCGTGCGCTGTAGCAGGGTCGCCTTGAGATCGTCATAGGCGTTCGCAGACAGCGGGGTGCTCAACAGATCCGCTACTTCGTCGATGGCGGTGGGCGAGAGTGCCGCAACAGCGTAGTGGAACTTCGTAGCTTGAGAGCGGATACCAGCAACTTGAAATTGTGATTCCGCCTGAAGAAACCACGCCGACGGGTGCTGGTCCCAGTACTGAGGAAGGCGGACAGCTATGGCTGAGCAGGAGGGCTCACCACGTTGCTCGGCGAGGTGCTGGTCTCGAGAACTCGTACTGTAGGTCCGTTCCATGGTCGTTTCTGCCACGGAAACGTATGGCCACTATCACGTCCGGGTCACCAAACTGTGGCGATGTGCGACCTCGCAGACCGACGAAGTCTCGACCTTATCATAAAGAACGCAAGCCCGACGCGTCCGCTGTGATCCAGAGTAGTTTACTGACTGAAATGGAACGCTAGCGCGCGCAGGCCCGTGGCAGCGGCACCTGCCTCGTGCAAGAGCGAGCGTTTCGTCATTTTCAATGCGACGCTGATGCTGCTGCCGCTAGCTGTCGCTACAAGTGCATTCAATGCCACAGGCCCAATCCCCTTGAGGAGGTGGCGGACACGCTCGTTCTCTGCCATTGTGCTGTTAACGCGGCGGCAAAGTGCGAGTACGTCTTCTATGTAAGACATATAGGACTCGCCTGGATGCTGAACACGCTCTGCAACCTTCTTTGCGATATCTGAGCGTACGGAAGGGTTCGCAAAAAATCTGTCGGAGTTGGCGTGTAACTGAGTTCCAATTGATGAAATCGATCTCAGGGTTGTAGAACCAAGTTTTTCCGACTTCCGTCAGATAGAAAGCGACGTGGTTAAGTTTAGAAGGATCATTCCAGTTGTTGATTCCACTTACGCGGTCGTACTGCTCCAGCCAGTCCTCTACGTCTTCTCCGCGAAGTCCAGCGAAGATAGGTGGGTCTTTTTGAGGGGCAGTGACCGTCCAAGGTGGGATAGCTGCCGGTGGTGCTGCGGGAGCTGCCGCATTGGGCTGTTGGTCTTGCGACATGGCCGAGGGCTCTTGCTTTAAGCGGCGACCCGAACGGAGCTCCAGGTATGGGGTCTAGATATATAGAGCTGGGGAAAAGACCGGCAGATTAAGAGGACAGAAGGACTGGACAGCACTCTCCACCAATATAGACCCACCTATCTTCGCTGGACTTCGCGGAGAAGACGTAGAGGACTGGCTGGAGCAGTACGACCACGTAAGTGGAATCAACAACTGGAATGATCCTTCTAAACTTAACCACGTCGCTTTCTATCTAACGGAAGTCGGAAAAACTTGGTTCTACAACCATGAGATCGATTTCATATATATATATATATATATATATATATATATATATATATATATATATATATATATATATATATATATATTGTAAGGTACAACAACAAAGAGCTCCCCGTGCCTACGGCGCTAGGAGCGCAGGACGAAGAGAAAGACGAGGAGCAGAACAGCCGGCCTGCAGCTAAGGCGCTGTGTCTACGTCTATCTCGTTCATTACAATGGCGCAGTCGACAAAAGACAGACGCTGGGGGCGACCTCGAGGGTCATCGGCGCAGCAGGTGCGCCAGTCACGGAACGCCGTCCACGCTTCCGCGACCATGGACCCCGCAACCCTTCTGCCGCCGGAACCACCTATGGGACCACACTGGGACGGCGTCGAGGCCTCCTCGGCGTCCCAAGGTGAGGCTTACACCGGCGTCGCGCCATCGCATCGACCCACGCCCGGGCAGGGGCTCCTGTTACCACGGAATGGCGCTCACGCTTCCTGTGGTGACACCCCCTCGCCCAGAACTACGTCGGCACATGAGCCGCACAGGGACGCTGTCCAAGCGTCCTCGGACACGGATCCCGCCGTCGGGAGGACAGAGTCCGCCGTATTTTCCGCGGCCGCCGACCATGGCTGCTCGAATGCCTCGGTCAGTCAACTCAACGACGTCATGCGGGCCATGTCGTTGCTGTTCGAGCAACTCAACATCTTCGGCACGGTAACTTCCGGGTTATCGCCTGCGGCATCATCGCCGCCGAGTGCATCTGTGATCCCGGAGTTCCGTGCTTTCCAGGACGACGCGATCCTCTGGATCAATAACATCAACCATCTCGGGAGTCGCTATGCCTGGTCGGACCAACAGAAATTGCAGGGGGCCCTAAGCCACCTCGGAAAACGTGCCGTGTCCTGGCATGGCTACCAAGGCGTATGGCAGAAGTCCTGGCTGGAATGGAGCGCGAAGTTCATCGTGGCTTTTGGCCCGCTTCCCCATGTCCATGCCAACCCTCCCTTGCACATGGAGGAGCCTCTCGAGACACGACACGAAGACTCTGCCGGTGCACCCAGCAGCCCATCGACAGAGAGTACCGCGGACTGGTCTAGTGCAGAAAGCAGCCGCCAATGCTATACTCATGTGGGATCCTCAGTCTCTGGGTCGGTAACTGCCGATGGAACAATGCGGTCGCTGGTGGGAAGAACTTTTCATCCACAGCAAACACCGACAGGGTCCCCATGCATGTCAGCGCTCGAGCATGTGGATGCGCCAGCTCCTCTAGTGCTCGATGCTTCACAGTTCCGCGAACTAACCTTGTCCACTGAGAACAATGAAGAGATGTGTATCCAGCAGCTCCACGAACCGGACGAGTCTGGTTGTGCAAGGAAGGTGCCCGCTGCGGACTTGGAGTCAAATTCGCGACTCTCGCCCAATTACTGCACGGACATTACGCCTTTGCCGAAAAATTCCTCGCTCGAGGACGCTCAGCGCCTCGATGTCCCAGTCTCCAAACAGAAGCTCGAGCAACCCAAGCATTCTGTCATTCGCGTGGTTAGACAGGAAGAGTCTGCTGCACGTGGCCCCTCAAGATACGCAAGTGTGTACCGCAAAGGGGACACACCAGCAACAAAGCTGTTGAAGTCCGAGCCGCGCCGCCGACTAGCCCTGGGGCTCATCCATCCTTACCGGACAATAAGACAACCACAGTGCACTGTGGCTCTTAGTTTGTCGATGTCTCATCGGCCTTTGGAAAATATGCGGGAAAAACTGAGAGTTCGGCGACGAACTCAATACGGTCTGTCATGAACATTTCTGACAGCTCACCATACAAAGCCGCAGCGTGGCCGAGACCGTCAACTACTGTGGCAGAACTACAACGACCCATTGGAAATGTCTTTGGCAGCTTTGCAAGCCAAGGAGCAGAGGAGCGGTTTCCTACGAAGACCACCGCGGCAAAGCCAATGCCGTCCACCTGAGGTGTCTACGTCACGTTTGCAAGTTACCACGCACCGGGGCCGAGCCCTGCGACGGCTACCTCGGCACAGTCAATGCCGGCCACCAGAAGCTCTCTTCACAGCTCTTAAAGCCAAGTTGGGGCCAGGCCGAGCGCGCCCAACGCGACATAGCCAGTGCCGCCCTCCAGAGAAAATTCGACCGTCACAGATACTCACAGTCGTGGCCGAGTGTAAGGTACAACAACAAAGAGGTCGCCGTGCCTACGGCTCTAGGAGCGCAGGACGGGGAAAGACGAGGAGCAGAATAGAACAGCCGGCCTGCAGCTAAGGCGCTGTGTCTACGTCTATCTCGTTCATTACAATATATATATATATATATATATATATATATGTGTGTGTGTGTGTTTGTGTGTGTGTGTGTGTGTGTGTGTGTGTGTGTGTGTGTGTGAGTGCGTGTTTGAGGGAGAGGGTAAAAAACGTTCGAAACACAACTTTTTGCTAACGTTTCGGCAGGTGGCCTGCCTTCGTCGTCGGTATATATATATATATATATATATATATATATATATATATATATATATATATACATATATATATATATATATATATATATATATATATATATATATATATATATATATATATATATATATCACAATCGTAATTCCCTTCAATTCAATACAGTGATGTCAAAAGCACAGCAATTCCGCGAAAGCGGTGTCCGGTACCGAACCATTCGCGAGGTCAAGAACCGCAGTACAAAAATACAGGGCCACCGGCTGAGCTGAATTTACTTTCTTTTTGCACAGAAGCGACTGGCTTCTCTTACTGGTCGTAACATTGAGATATAGTCAAGAACTAAACACACATAATGACGCACAACATGAAAATTTAAGCGTTAATCATGTTGCAAATGCACGCGCTGATGAGTTTTTGTTGGATTGAAAACAGCGTTAGCCGCACCGTCTACCTAGCTATGCCCGCGTCATATTCATGGGCTGTCAGCCAAGCCTTCATGACTGCGCGCTGCTCCCACGGGCTTGTCGCACGTGGAGGGGTGCTCTTATTAGATTATGTTTATGCGAAACGAAAGAGAGTCACGAAAATTTGCTTGTGCTGTAGTTATTGTCAAGAATACGAGGTCTTGCGAGTGTATGTACTACATAATGAGAGCTATACCTGGGCAGAACCTACGCGCTGCTCACTCGATTGGATGCTTTATTGCATATTTCTTGAATTGCGGTGTGTGGCGCATGCTCGAACATAAGCCACTGCATGTTGGACCGGAGTGGATACCAGCCGATCGCGATCCGTGTATCGCAGTTCTGCTAGTCGACTGCGGTGGTAGCTGTCGTCAGCACCGTTTGAATGAAATATAGATACCCGAATGCGGGCGACCACATGTAGTTGTGCCACAAACTCATCGTAATTGCTACATTTAGCCATAATAATAGCTATACGCTTATATATACCAAGAAAAAGAACTGATTAAACGCGCGCGGTCAATCGGCGCGCGCGCACTAGCCCTGCTGTGGCAGTCAGCTCCTCCGAGGCACTCACGATGACGTCATGAAGCTCCTCAACCAATTATAGGCACTGACAAGGTTTTCGTGGCCGCCTATGTAGCGATGGTAAAATCGATGAACGATTTATCGATTAAATGTACACCGTTAATCGAATTAATCGATTAAAGCACTTCGATTGATCGATTACGCCCCCCTCCCCCCCTGCTCCAAAACCCCAACACCGCCCCTTGGCCGGAGCGCATGATTGTGAGGCGCGCGACGCCGGGGGCGCAGATATCGAGCGCATATTTCCACGCAAGTAGAAGGAGCCCGGAGCCTCAGGCGGCCATACTACACAGAGATAGAAATGAACTCGACCCGACCTCCGTCGCCTACACCGTTTTATTTAACCCCCAGATTTTACGAGCTTCTTGTGTAAGTGCCACATTGTAATATGCGCTGCTTATTTCTTGACACGTTCTTATTGCCGTTAAGGAGTGAAATAGAGTTCTTATTGCCATTGTATTTTACTCCTTAGCGAATTAAAGATTATTTGTTTCCAATGAAAGAGAGATAATGTATTGGAAGGTAAGCGGATTGCCTGATCTAGTACGTCCGCGGCCTTCTACTCTACATGGGGACAACGCAACAGGGAAAAAAATTGGCCGCGTATCTCCGTGCTTCGCTGCAAATGTCGTCGAAAGACGATAGTCTTCTACCGGCCGTACTACATGAGTCCCGGTTCATCTGGGGTTCGGCACGAGCTTCGGGCGTCTGTTCAGCCGCCGGGTACGCTCGCTTAGCCTCTCGGTGAGTGAAAATTCGCGCACCGCGCACCTCGTCTGTTTCCTGTTGCCTCCGGGCGCGCCTCGATTCACGATCTTTCGCTAGCCGCTGGGCTCGTTGCTCGGACGTTTCCTGGGCACGCTTGAGACGACGGGCATCGGCACGCCGTCGGTCTTTTCCCTGCGTTGCCTGGGCATGCCTTGTAGAGCGTGTTCTATATCATCAAACGGCCATTTATGTTTTGCCTTGCCTCGGACAGCGCCCTGTGTATGTTGAATCGGCCGCATGTGGCTGGCATTCATGAAATGTAGGCAGCGCTGCGTGAGATATGGACGCCATCTCGCCATGATATCGGGAAACGCAAGAAGCTTGCGTAGTACGCAGAGCTACTGGTAGGCGGCAGCACCGTGTCGTTTTACCGAAGCGTAGGAAACGTCCGCTTTTTCGTTCATTGCGTCGCATTTTTAGCGCATCCTAACAAGCACTAGGGTCTTTAGAATTACGCATCTATGTGTTTTCTTCTAAAGGAACACACCATCTAATACTTAGGTATTGATGTTGCGCCTCAGATATGCGTAATATTTGCTTTTTGGTCGACTGTGTTCACAAGTTTGAACGCAGCTACCAGTTGAAGATGGGTGGTCGTAGAGGAAGGGGTTAAACTTTCGCCATTCTACTGCGTCGAAAAGCAGGACAGACACACACACACACAGACATACCAAAATTTCTGCGTTGGAGTATCCCAGGAAAGACTATCATGTTTTAACGGGTGATGAAGCATGAGGATGGGGATAAGCAGCGCTGGGATAAGAATGAGTGATCCGCATATACATAATAAGACATGACTGCTTGCGCAAAGGGGACGTGGGCGCTAGTAATCATGTTTCATTACGATTGATACTAACTGGGCCAACTGTCTGCCTTAACGCCTTGTACCCCTTGATAACTGTAATGCTAGCTTCCCTGCAGTGTTGTTAGCCCAACTTATGGAAGCAATTCACTTGTTCAAAACAGCGTGCTATATGACGCGGAAAATGCCGGCTCAGCTCTCTTGACATAAACACACCCAAGCCCGTGTAACTGGGACCTCGCCTCCACTTGAAACGTCACAGGGGCCGCCGTTAGTTGGGCGAATATGCTGTGCAGGGAAACGCACTCGAGGATTATGAAAAAGGTCTAATAGTTGCATAATGGAAAGAATCCACTTTAGCAATATTCAAGTCGCTTTTCATAATCCGCAACTTTGCGCATTGGTATACGAACGTCTTGCATCCAGTCCATTTCTACTGAAAAAAAAAATGGCTTGCAGCATTTGGCATTTCTGTATGGTCGCCTATTTCGGGTGAAATACAGCTTTCATGTATTGCTTGTACTCTATGTCAGCCAGCCTAGAGGCCGCCGTCTACTGCTTTGGCACGAATGGAGGACAGTCGGGAAATACTATGTGTTGTAATCTCTGATACATTAGACAGCACTCACAGTTCGAGCTGTAGGCGCGATAGAAAAGGTGCGCCTAGCGCCGAGTTAAGTCGGCGACCAGGTGAAAACCGTGCAGCTGCCGTTTATTCTAGCCCGGAGGAAAAACTCGTGTCACTCCATTTCCCGCAGATGCTTGCACTGATGGCCTGTTTGAGACCAGTATGTTGCTGTGCAATCTCGCATGAGTGACCTCAAGGAAGAGATCACGTCAGTGCATGGTTATAGTATTATCGAGGGCTTCCACAATATCTAACGGACAAACGGAGAAATGTTGCCGTCCCTACAAGAGCGAGCGTCTTTAACTTCCCTTTCCTCCTCGTATCTCTTTTTTTTAACCTTTCTCGAGATTTCCTCACCCTCGGCCCCACTCCATGTTTCCGGTGCAACTTTCCAATCAGTGTGGTCGCCGAAAGCGCCTCCTATTTAGGTTCACTCTAGTAGGTAGACTTCGGGGGAACACGACCGGCTGCCGAATCGTCCGTGGATCATGGCCACACACGGAATCTTGGACCCTTAACAACATTCAAAGACGACGGGCTCATTGTGTTCAGTGGGCGAAAGTGCGAATTTTCACGCAGCCGCTAATGCGCACATGTGATCTCTAGCGCGTCGGATAAATAGTTGTGTCGATATCAAACGCAAGCAACGTCTCTCAAACAACAAGGAACCATTTTTCAAGCACTTATAAAAAATGTGGATTAATCGATTAATCGATTAAAACACCACATCGAAAGCAATTAATCGATGAAAGGCTAAATCGACGAACGATTAACGATTAATCGATTTAAAAATTTAATCGACTATCCCTGCGCCCATGACGCACGCCGCGCGTTTTTTGCCAAAATAGGGTCTTTTGCTCAAGTTCTTGCCCAATTTCGACCTGATCTTCGGGTTTTTCGCACGAAAAATTATTAAATAGCATTGTATCCTCAATTTTTTTAAAAGTGCTTCAGTGCCCCTTTAACGTGCGCGCATATTAGCTGCAGCGACTTCCTGATGAAGACGACGATATAAAGATATTACCAACTGCTAGCAAAAGCAAGCAAACTCATGGGTAATTAACTTTCTGCATTTGCAATATGATGCTGTCGTTGCAGGTACAACCAGATGGAGCTGAGTTTCCCTGACGTCGTGTTCTACCGATCTATGTACCTCAACCACAGACCGACGAAGATCATGGTCCACTGCAGTCCGTGCGGCTTTACTGGACGCTACTCTAGCTGGGTTCAAGGCGTTCCTTTTACCTTTGTGCCCACCGTTTTCCCCGCAGAAGTATTCGGCACGCATATTAATGTAAGCAAGTTTACAGCCTTAGGATATCGGGATAGGTCGCTTATCTTATTGAATGGTGATACCGCCTAAGTCTTCATTTCCAACTGTTTAGGGTGGTGCTGTGCAACCTACAACCCTCGTCGGTCAGACTAACTACACCCAACCTACAGAGAAAATGACAAAAAAGAGAAATAACAAAACACTAGACCCAATATAGACAAAGCATGCCTAGGAAAGCTTAACACAAAAGACGTGCGCGCGCATGCTGGTGGAAAAACAAACATCATTGCTGCTGCGGCTCAGACTAACTACGATGGTAACACCCGTCTTTCTCCGCCTACTTGATTGTCACCCTCATAAAAGGGGGCTCACCGAAGAACTAGCTATACGTATCTCAACCGGCCGTAGCATACCTTCCTGAAATCTTTACAAAAATGTCAAATGTGGCTATATCAGGAATTCGGCATACGTTGCTATATATGGCATGTGTCCATATGTGGCCGTATTTGCCCAATACGTATCAGAAACTTTCGTGGCACTCCTCCTGTTGGCATTTAATTGCCACGTATGCTTTATCCCAATTGGGGCAAATTCGGCCACATACGGACATGTGCCATATGTAGCCACATATGTCCAATTGCTGATATATCCACATATGGCATTTTTATTTATTTATTTACAGATTACCTACATCGCCATATAGGCATTATGTAGGGGGGGAACAAAAACAATCAGTACAAAGGAATGCGCAGCAAAACATGTAAACACACAGTCAAAAATCACCGTCACATTTATCACAACATAAGTATGGATCACGAAATACATTTTCAATACACGTAGTACATACATAATGCAAGAACAATTTCACAGCATAGGGATGCCACATTTATACTCTCAAAACGCCAAAAAAAAATTGGCAGATCCCACGTCCAGTGGGATTCAAGGAAGTGCGAAGCACGCATCAGGAACGTAAAATGGATTTGCATTGTTGTCTCGATATACCGAGTTTGGTACATATGAAGATAACGAAACGACCGCAAGAGCACCAAGACTGTGGCACGAAAACCATGCCGCTAATGACACGCATATCATGATTTTAATGTTATGACCTGTTATTTATGTTCATCATGCAGTCGTGTTGTGGCATACCAATTTTCGTATACATCCCATTAACGAAACGGCCAGGAGAGCACCAAGACCATTGCATGTAAATCATGTCCCTCATGACATGCATATCATCATTTTCATGCTGTGACCTGTCATTTGTGTTCGTCATTCCGTCATGCTGTGGCATGCCAATTTCCATATACGTCCCATTAACGAAACGCGTGGCATGTAAATCATGTCACCCATGGCATGCATGACATGTATGTCATGATTGTCATGTTATGACCTGTCATTTATGTTTCTCATGCAGTCGTGTTGTGGCATGCCAATTTTCGGATACATCCCATTAACGAAACGGCCAGGAGACCATCAAGACCATGGCATGTAAATCATGTCACCCATGGCATGCATGACATGCATGTCATGATTTTCATGTTATGACCTCTCATTTATGTTCGTCATGCCGTCATGCTGTGGCATGCCCATTTTCGTGCACATCCCATTGAAGAAACGCGCGGCATGTAAATCATGTCGCTCATGACATGCATGTCATGATTGTCATGTTATGACCTGTCATTTAGGTTCCTCATGCAGTCATGTTGTAGCATACCAATTTTCGTATACATCCAATAACGAAACGGCCAGGACAGCACAAAGACCGTTGCATGTAAATCATGTCGCTCAGGACATGCATGTCATAATTTTCGTGTTATGACCTGTCATTTATGTTTGCCATGCAGTCATATTGTGGCATACCAATTTTCGTATACATCCCATTAACGAAACGGCCAGGAGAACATGAATACCGTGGCATGTAAATCATGCCGCTCATGACATGCATGTCATGATTTTCATGTTATGACCTGTCATTTATGTTCGTAATGCCGTCATGTTGTGGCATACCAATTTCATAGACATCCAATTAGCGAAACGGCCAGGAGAGCACAAAATCGCAGGCGGCTAGATAGATAGATAGATACGCTCAAATTCGCCGAAGTTGGCTAAGAAAGGCTTCGCATTTAAAACGAGCTAGATCAATATCCCCATTCATTGTGGCTAAATTTTTGACCGAAGCCTTGGGGCCAGGCTACAAGATAACGAAAATGGATAGTGGGGACATTTCCTTGGAGGCTTCCGAGAAGGATCAGTACGAGAAGCCTGACAGTCTCTTGACATTCCGAAGCACCCCACTCTCTGTGTCACAGCACCGGTCCATAAGGAAGTTCACGAAGAATCATATCACACATGACCTCACTAAACTGTCCAAAGAGGAACTCCGCGATGGATGGATGGAACAAAACGTCACCAGTGTCAAACAGATTACAATTAGACGTGATGGCCAACAAATACCCACTAAACATTTTGTACTAACCTTCGCATCAAGCACTCTGCCTCAGACAATGGAAAGAAGTTATGTCAAATTATCTGTCCGACCATATTGACACGTGCGGTTGCTTTCGTTTGTTTAAAGAGAACGCCGTTATCACTGTGACATGCGCGCTTGCTTTGATTTATTACGACTCGAGTTCGGAACTTGCAGAACCGTTGCGCGAGCCCTTCTTCGACGGCCACCTTGTTTCGGCTACGCGGTGGAAGGAGAGATTTGTGACCCAGCGACCTTCGGGCAAGACGCCGCCGGCTACTGCACCGGGATCGACACCACACAGGTGCGGGCGCGACTCTCTGGAGCCTCGTTATTGCGTGTGGTTCCTGCTTCGAAGTGTCGTTTGTGTGCGACCTCGTGGACAAGGACATTAGGCACTTCCGGGCGAACTCTTTCAGGTGGCCGGGGTGTGAGAAGAGAGGTCAACATGTGTGCGCGGTTTACCATGACCTGACAGCTTCCAGATGGGTGTACGCGTACCCTCCTTTCGGCCATGGCAGACACTGGGAGAGTGCGAAGTTGACGTCCACTTGAGGGCGGTGACAATGAAGGACGCTTTCTTCAACCTGTGTTGTGATTGGACAATTATAATTAAGGCTAATTCCCCAGCTAGAGATCTGGGGATGTCACCGATGTAGAAAAACGAGCTGCCGAGCTCTCTCTCGGCCTTTTGTATGGTCCGAATGCGCATGCGCAGCAACCGGCGCAAACCACCTGTACGGCGTCTTAGCAGACGACGCAGGCGGCGCGCAAAGCGAAACGGTGTACCCATTATTTAAAGTAACGACAACTATGCCGCTACGCCATCCTCACACACATTTTTGGTAGCGTGAAGTTTTCTCACATCATCGCACAATGCATGCAGGATAACGCCGCCTATCTGACAAGGCCTAATCAGCGAGGAACGCGCGCCGAACACATGAGAGCATGCATTTCAGTAACGACAGCGATACTCAAAAGTAGAGGACCGGCAACACGCATGATCACTCGGAACATCACAACAAAGAAAACTCACCCGGTTAGGCACAGCACGTCACCTGTTGTATCCCTTTGAGAGTGTGAATATAGCAGCGCCCTTCAGCGCTGAAGGACGAGCACTTGAGATATTTCCGTGAGTTGACGTGTGGTTCAAGTAATTAAACATTAGGCCACGCACATACACGTCCTCCCCGAATCATTCATCGCTCGTCTTTGTTTCACTTCCTGCGATGAATTCCTCCAGCTGCTTCTCGCTTGGCGCTTTCATTGATGCTGTCTCGTTGTACATCCGTTCCTGACGGCGGCCCGATGTGCAGGTGCTCCGTGACTTGAAAAAACTCTACGCTGATAAACACGGATTGAGCTCTTATAGCTATCTCTCTGTATGCTCATTCGGAGAGAAACTTTCCCGAGTTGCAAAAGACAGGATACGTCCGTTCACTTTCAGCGCACCAAGACGGCTGGTTCATTTTCGAAGGGAGAAATGTAAAGGGATCAAGGGAAAACAACAAAATAACAAATAACACAACTATAATGAGTCGGCAGAAAGTATCCCCGCGTCTCTTAGCAGGTTAGCAGGAAACGTCGCCTTGGCCACGGCGGTGCAAACATCTTTTTGAGGGGCTTTAGTTGTTACTGCGCTTGTGGTGCCGCAAGCCCACGGGTCCATGTCGATCCATGGTGCTTTCATACCGCCTTCCCTCACTCCGCGTGGGACAACTTCCGCGCATTGAAGAGAAGAGCACGTCCGTGAACTTGCAGTGCACCAAGGAGAATCGCTTACTTTCGCGAGGGCCCCGCCACGGTGGTCTAGTGGTTATGGCACTCGGCTGCAGATCCGAAGGTCGCGGGATCGAATCCCGGCCGCGGCGGCTGCATTTCGATGGAGGCGAAATGTTGAGGCCCGTGTGCTGTGCGATGTCAGTGCACGTCAAAGAACCCCACGTGGTCGAAATTTCCGGAGGCCTCCACTACGGGGTCTCTCATAATCAGAACTGGTTTTAGGACGTTAAACCCCATAAATCAATCAATTTCGCGAGGAGAGAGGGAAAAGGGAGAGCAAGTAACAAAAACAGCAAAAATATAAAGAATCAACAGAGCTTTCAGTCTTTTACAGCACGTGCAAGCGCGAGTTTAGCCAGAATATTGAGAGGGGAAGTCGTATTGTTTATGGTGCTGTGGGAGGTAGGCCCGCGAGCTCTCTCGGATCCTGGTGCACATGCTTTCTCGCGACTTACCTCTACTTTACGCATGCCGTCTCGAACAAACCGGATTCCACCCCTCAACTGAATGTCCACATGAGAAGCGAGTGGCGTCCTTCTTGTTCGGGCGGCATTTTTTCCCGTTTCTAGACCCCAAAGGCTTTCTCATGGGCGGCTCTTCTTTTGGGTGTTGGAGTTCACAAAACCGAAGAGGCCTCCCAGAAGTGGGTACAGTGTTTCAAATTGAAAATAAGTACGACGCTCACTATGTGTCACTGCCCCAACATGTTGTGCCATAGAGAAACGCTGCGGTACCAGACGACAGATTCGGCGCGACGCCGTACAGCTTGTTTTGTGCCCTGTCCTCGAGAGGGCGCCACACAGACATGCAAAATAGAATCACTGGAAAAAATTTAGAGTACCGCAAAGGTCTCTTTAATGCTGGCAACATTGATAGGCGGCGGCCATTTCCCTACCGGGCCACCCGACGCATATGCTGGTGGCATAGGAAAGTGACCGAGTTATTCTCCTTACATGTCGCGTCCTTTTCGGCGAAAGTGGGATATTATGCTGTTTTTCTTCAAGCGGATACCACAGGTTATTCCGAGGTACCGATGGTTATGACCGTGCCACGTCGTAAGCGGATTCGAACTTATAAAATGTGTGGAAGTGGTTGCGATGCTTCCCGAACTCTCTCCGTGTATTCGTCGGCGTCGTTATACTAGTGTTCGCCAGATATGTGTATGCGTTTAGCAAATTTTATTGAACGGTGACGTGCGCACTGAATGGATCAAGATTGTGCTTGCAAGACTCCAGCCGAATCGAATGTGTTGTCGGCGTTTATACGTTCCACTCAAGTGCTTGTTTGCCTACTTCGTCGATGGACGTGGACTGGAATATCTTCGTGTTTTTCTTCAAGTGCATGCCACAAGCAATTCCGAGGCATCGATGGTTATGAACGTGCCGTGACGTAAGCATCGTAACGATGGTTGCGATGCTTCCGAACTCTCTTCCTCGTTTCATCAGTTTCGTTTTGCGTATGAGGATGCGTGCACGCGCTCAAAAACGCTAGTGACGTGCGCATATCTTTTATTGTGCTTGCGAGACTGGCAGCCGAATCCAATGTGTTAGTACACATTCGATTCGATCGTAATGTACCCACATTCGATTGTAACGCGTGTCGGAGATGAACGCTAGCAACCGAGAACGCAGGCAACTCATTAAGTTACTGTTTGTTTAAAACAATTATTGCGTTAGTAATGAGAAACTGTTTGCAAAAGTAATGCAAAAACTATTGCAAAAGTAATGAGAAAATGAGTAAGTGAGGAACGAGAGGAGAGGGGCGATGGAAAAAGGTCACTTGATACTCCCCTTCAAACACATTCCAAGAAATGTGCAGCCCATATTTGCTCAGTCTAATTACTTTGAATAAGGAGCTACAAGATGTGGTGGAAAAACGAAATATTCGAACTTTCTAGTTCACGTTTACCATTGCATTAACACATCAGCATATTATGCAAACTCTTCCAAACATCCGGACACGCGTAATTTTTTTTCGGCGAGTTTACACGTGCTAGTTAACCAACCAGTGTTACATAGTTTTACCGGTGTCACGTGGACTACCCTTGATCTCGATCAAACAATCAAGATCCTGATTATGCATATTCACTCTTAATTGCGATCAGGCCTGATCCAGGTCAACATTGCGATTTGACCTACATTCTCGAAAGGTATCCGCTATCCGCCGCTTCGACAGCGCAGGAGTGATGACTGGCCGCGATCGGAAATCCGTGCCGATCCGTCCTCATCGCAATCACAAGCGCTCTTAATCTGGCGCGCTACAGCACTCTTTCTTAGACAAATACTAAGCACTATCGCGTAAGATGCAAATTACCGGTAATCTCACGCGCAAACGTTCATGTTTCAGTCGCGCGACTCGACAGCTGGGCCAACGCCCTTGTAATGCAAACGAGCCGCGCAAAGCTAACAGATAGATATTCAGCCGCATTTCATCATCACATGCTCAGCGAACGCAACACAAGTAAATGCATCAACTTACCGCACACAAGCGGGTGTTCTTCGAAGCTTTTTGCGGCCGATTTTGTGGAGCCACGCCGAACGACGTTGTTGGTCGTCTTTCCCGGTCGGAATGCAAAAAAATGCTCTCCTTCAGAAATCCGTTCGAATGTTGCACCCGAATGCGCAGCAACCAGGCATGTTGCTCTTTCTGGCGCCTGCGTTTGTGCGCGCTGAAGAAAGCGTTGAAGTCCGTGCTCGGCCTACAAGTGACTGCTACGTCGTCTGCTACGCGAGGAAGGGGTATGGCGGCGAGAGATCACGTGGGCCAATCGCAGCGCGGTACTCACAGATGCGGTACTCTACAATTTTTCTAGTGACTCTAATGCAAAAGGCGTATCTTCTCTGTTCTCTGCCATGAAATAAACGTCCGTTCAGTTTTCCTCTGCCCCGGTCTCCTGATCTGCCTCGGTTCGCACCTCTGGTAGTCCCAGAGCCCGCGGGGTGGTTCCGTCTCCGCAAGGCCCGCGCTACTAACTGGGTCGGCTCCGTGGAGCGGCAAGCCGGTCCCAGCAGACTGGTTGCGGGAAGCGCCGTTATCACTTTCTCTTACGCGCAACGCAGGCTGCGTTTATCTTCCATGTCGCTTCGGGAACCGTGTCGACCATTCTTGAAACTTTGCATGCCTGACGCGCACATTTTAGTGACTTCTGGAATTGCAGAGATAATGCGAGAACGCGTTATAAAACGTCTGCATAAAAGTCCGTCGACCGACGACTGTTCACGCCGTTATTGCTGTGCATTGTGACTGGTTTTGTTTTGCTAGGAGCAAAAGTTCGCCCAATAAACAGTTCGCCTAGCATCAGTTCTACATGCTTCGCCTTGAGTGCTGCGTGCGTCACGACCACGTGACAATATGTGTATTGTTGTACGGCTTCTAATGTCTAGTTTTCAATCGTGAAGCCACATTTTTTTCTCCGTGCCACCTAGCATTACCTTTGTTTTCTACATATTCATCTTTAATCCTACCTTAGCGCTTTCCCGGCTCAAGTCTACAATAATCGTCAGTGGTTCGTCGCCATCATGGCTGAAGAGTACACTGTCGTCGGCGAACCGCAAGTTACTCAAATATTCGCCGTTAATCCTGGGTCCTGTTTCGTTCCAGTCTAGTCTTTTGAAGATTTCTTCCAATCATGCAGTAAATAGCATTGGAGAAACTGTATCTTCTTTTCTGACACCTTTCTGTATTGGGATTTTCCTGCTTTTGAGCATCTCCCCGCACACCAATACTTGGTTTCCGGCACATCTGCATTAACAGCTAGATTCCCTCACCAACCTCAATGAAATTGCTCATTCTCAAGCGCGCGCCCTAACCTTCCGCGCAGGGACGAATGGAGGTTTTCAGGAGGGGTGCGGCGAGTTTAAATACATTTTATTCAAGTTTACTGAAGTGACAAAGCACTATCAAAACGGCAGGCGGACTTTTCCGTTCCCGCACGGCAAACTTTCCAGGCCTCAGGCAATCACACTCCGAATGTTGCAAACTAGGTCATATTCCAGTTTAGCTCTCCTCAACATTATTGCTCCGGACGCCTTCGAGTCTACCTGCCCGGACTGCGGGTCGGTTAACAACTTAGAACACATGCTCTGACGGTGCCCCTCGTTACATGGGCCCAATCAAGTCGCCGAGGAGGAGCGGAATTCTGCCATCAAGAGTTCCGAGCCTCTTCCACAACTCCGGGATGTTCAGGGAGCCTACGATGCGGCGGTGAGGCTAGGCCTCCCTGCCCCCACGTGGGAGCGGCCCGCAGTGCTGCTCTAAGGGCGGCGCTTCTCAGGACCTAATTAAAAGTTCTTTGTCTGTCTGTCTGTCTGTCTTACGCAGGAGTACGGTGGCTGCAGAGTCTTTATAGATGTCAGCTATAATGTTTATGTAACTATAACGTATTCTTTGACGACGCAATGCCTCCCGAACTGCTGTTATCTCTACTGAGTCAAAAGCGTTTTCGTAGTCTATAAAAGTGATATAGAGGGGTCTCATGTATTCAACCTTTGTAAACGTTCGTATAGTGCTGAGACTAGACTGATCGGCCTGTAGTTCTTCAAGTCTTTTACATCTCTCTTCTTGTGTATTAATAAATGTTTGCATTTTTTACAACTTATTTCTACATCTGAAGCTTTGAGACATTCTGTGTACAGTGTAGCAAGCTTTCTAGTTAGGAAGTCTCCTCCTTCTTTGATTAAGTCGGCGGTTATGCCGCCTTCTCCAGCTGCTTTCCCGCGAAACATGCCTCGAATAGCTTTCCTAACCTCGTCTGTAGTAACGCTTGGCACTTCCCTGTCCTGATCAGCACTTATTACACTCCTGGTGGGGTGTCTTGTGTTTGAGCTGTAGAGTTCCGAATAGAAGTTCTCAGTTACCTTGGCTATGGTTGCTAACAATGTTGCCTTGCCTATCTTTCACTGCATGCATTATGTTTGTCGAGGAGTGTTCAGACTGACTACACTCCTCGAATAGTAGTGTTCGGTAGCGAGAGGTGGCACAGTTCAAGCTACGCCGCAACAAGGACCAGGGACAGTCTCGTTGTCGTCTTCGTGAATTTCGGAAACTGGGTTGCCCATTTCCCACTACTCATTCATTAATAGTACAGTTTATCTCCCCTGGGGAAAAAGAAGCCATCCCGGCGACCTATGGGTAGGATAGCACAGGCGGATCATAGTACGGCTTCAGACGATCTACGTGTACAATTTCGCGGCCTCGACGGCGCTTATACGAAGGTGGTTCAAGAGGCTCCACGGAAAAGTTAACAGGAGACGTCTGTTTGATTACACGGTATGGACCGTGGTACTTAGATGCTAGCTTGGGAGACATTCCAGGGGTAGGGCTGGCACCCAAAGCCACACTAACGAACCAGGAGCGTAGGACACAGGGGCGGCGGAGATGTCTCGATGGTGCTTCTGGCGCTGCTGGTCTTCCGAGGTGAACATACTGGCAAGTTAACGGCACTCTTCGGCGTGTGAAGCAGCTTCCGAGATGGTAGTAGATTCTGTAGTGTCGGGACTGTATGGAAGGATGGTGTCCAGTATGCAGGTAGGCTCGCGTCCGTATAGAAGAAAGAAGGGAGAAAATCCCTTGGTGGTCTGCGTGGCCGTATTGTAAGTATACGTAACAAAGGGCAGAACGTGGTCCCAACGGCTTTGGTCAGAGGAGACGTACATGGCCCACATGTCACCGAGGGTGCGATTGAAGCGCTCAGTCATCCCGTTAGTCTGCGCATGATACGCAGTAGTGGTGCGGGGAATTACGCGGCATTTTTCTAGGAGCACTTCAATTACGTCGGATAGAAAGACGCTGCCTCTGTCACAAAGTAATTCCTTCGGGGATCCATGCGAAGTATGATGTGGCGGAGGAGAAACCCGGCAACATCGTGGGCAGAGGCGCTGGGCAGCGCTGAAGTTTCTGCATAGCGTGTAAGATGGTCGATGGCCACTATTACCCTGCGGTTGCCTGATGAAATAGTTGGCAGTGGTCCATAAAGATCGATGCCGACGCGGTCGAAAGGACGTCGTGGGCAAGGCAAAGGTTGCAGAGGAGCAGCTGATCGACGAGACGGGTCTTTGCGCCGTTGGCAAGCTAGGCAGGAGCGTACATAATGGCGCACGAAACGGTACATGCCGCGCCAGTAATATCGAAGGCGTTGGCGTGTGTACGTTTTAACTACACCCGCGTGCGCACACTGTGGGTCATCATGAAACGCCGCACAGATATCGGAGCGTAGATGTCGAGGAATGACAAGCAACCACTTGCGACCAGCCGTGAGGTAGTTACGGCGGTAGAGGAGGCCATCGCGGACGGCGAAGTGGTGCGCTTGGCGACGGAAGGCTCGAGGGGGGAGGGAGGATGACGGTTGGGAGAGAAAATTGAGCGTCTGCGTCGGAGTGTTTTCTGCCAGAACGGTACAGCACGCGAATGTTGTACTCCTGTACGCGAAGCGCCCATCGAGCGAGACGGCCGGTACACTCTAAGCCAAAAAGGATCAACGGGGGCATAGGGGTTAGTCCTTTTAGGGACTAAATGCGTTGCCACAACCATTGATCCCTTTAGGGACCAACGGTAAGGGGACGAACGGTTAGTCTCCTAGCAGTTAATCTCTTCATGAACATTTAGTCCCTCCGGTTACTCTCTGGAGGATGAAATGTTCGTCTCCACAATTGCTCCCCAGGGATTAAATGTTACCCGTGAGTTGCTTTCTGTGGACTAAATGATGGGCTTTGCAGTTACGCAGTAACTCCATTGAAATGAAGCTGCTTGTGAGTTCATTTGGTCCCCAAGAGCGACTTCTTCCGTCTTCCTTTTACGCAGTTTTTCTTAAGAGGTCGAGTATTTATCTCAAACGTGCTTTTGCGGGATAGGCACTGTACGTGAGTTGCACGAGCGAGTGATATGGACAAAATCTAAACAAAACAATGGACAAAATGTAAACAAAGGAACAGTTTATTACTCTTTTTCTTTATAGCGTGTAGCATGCTCGCCCCACGCACTAGTGCAGTTGACCGCACAGCACTGCTAACACCAACCATGGGGCATATCGAGTCAAATGTCTTCTGAATCTTCGGTGAAAAGTCAGTGCCGAATGCTCTGTCCAACGGAATATGCATTGCCAGGGCAGAAACGATGGGAACGAATGAAGGATTTCAACAGGATGGTACTGTATCCAAACGGATGCTGTCCAGCCGCCTTAAGAATGTTCGGTATCTTCATTGAGTGATGCTGAGGATACACCCAGATCTTCCATATGGTGAGGTAGGATGGCGCAATACTCGGAGTCCTTGCGTTCTGTAAAAAATCATTCCAAAAATACTAATTACTTGCGGCAGCAGTGTTCGAAGAATTGTTGCTACATCATATCGAATCTATTAGACACTGGAAAAACATTTTCAGGGAACCTGGGAAAATTAAATTGAATAATTTAGATGTACTTACGAAGTTTCAGAGATTGGCTGTAGAGCCTAACGTTGCAAGCTCTGACA
This sequence comes from Hyalomma asiaticum, assembly GCA_013339685.2. NCBI lineage: Eukaryota > Metazoa > Arthropoda > Arachnida > Ixodida > Ixodidae > Hyalomma > Hyalomma asiaticum. Next base: position 76,644,346 of record CM023490.1, read on the forward strand.
GCGACACGTTTGTCCGCCCGCTTATTTATAACTAAAGATTGCGTGCGCTTAGCATGTCTCGCCGGCATCACTTTATTGAAACACTCAATTTTGGTATGCCAAAGTCTTTACAACGCCTGTAATAATGAACACCACGCCATGAACGTTATAAAATTTATATAATTAATGAACAACTAAGAGCGCAACTTCAAAATTATGCATAACCAAATTCAGAACTCGGAATACCAGCTCGCTGGTGCGAACAATACCTGCGCTATTGGCACTAAACTTCAATTAACCGATTAATCAGTTTTCTTGTGTCATAACAGGTTAATTACAAGGCATAAAATATACAGACGAGGGTCCCAAAATACAACGACTAGCTCGTAGCGTTCCGATGGCGTAGCACTTCATTCCAACAACGAACCACGGTAAACACAACGCGGAGAAGTGACTAAGAACGCCTTAACTAATAGTAGCCACAACACCAAAAGCACGAGAACACGAACACATCCACAGCGCACCAACATCGTCGCGGGCCAGCGAGGCCTAACTTGTCACTGCGGCACATGTGACGAGAGAACCGGCACGCTGCGCATTGATACAACGTGGGCGTGAGCGAAAATGTCTGCATGGATAGATTTGTTTATTTGTTGTTCTAGTCACACATAAACGACACAACTTCTTTTACACCGCAGTGTTCACGACCGTTTACGCTAAAATAAACTGCTAAGAGCATGTTTTTTTCGCGGACTATTTGCTTACGCGCATGCTGGCCGTTGGCCGTTTATCGGCGGCTGCGCGCGCTCGCGGAAAGTCTCCGTGGGTGCAACCGCTTGCTCCTCGCGGTACAACTGTTGCTCTCTCTCAGTTTGCACACGACACCACTGGCCTACAGTTGATCTCTTTGAGGACTAAGTGGACGTTGTGGAGATGAACGGCAGCGGTTACTCCCAATTCGCTCAGTTTTGGCTTAGAGTGTAGGTTCTTTTAAAGAAGACAGCCAGCACAAGGAATGGTGGTCGGTTATAACGTCGAATGGGCGTCCGTATAGGTAGGGACGGAATTTAGTTATTGCCCAGATTATAGCCAAGCATTCTCTTTCGGTAACGGTGTAGTTGGTCTCAGCTTTCGTTAGTGCGCGACTCGCAAAAGCGACGACGTACTCACCGAAGCCAGCCTTTCGTTGAGCAAGAACAGCGCCGAGACCCACACCGCTGGCGTCCGTGTGTATCTCCGTCGGTGCGCTTGGGTCGAAATGGCGCAGGATTGGCGGTGAGGTGAGTAGGCGACGCAAGGCTGTGAATGCGGCATCACAGTCTGGTGACCAAGTTGAAAGGTTGCTGCCAGCGCGGAGAAGCTTCGGCAAAGGTGCTATTTCGGTTGCGAAGTTCCGGATGAAACGTCGAAAATAAGAACATAATCCGATGAAGCTACGAAGTTCCTTGAGAGTCCTTGGTCGTGGGAACTCTGCGACAGCGCGGAGTTTCGCTGGATCAGGGAGTACGCCATCTTTTGAAACAACATGGCCTAGGATGACAAGCTGCCGTGCGGCGAAGCGGCACTTCTTCGAATTGAGCTGCAGGCCGGCAGCAGCGATGCATGTGAGGACGCGTTCAAGGCGAAGTAGGTGGGAAGGAAAGTCAGGCGAAAATATGACAATGTCGTCGAGGTAACAAAGACAGATCTGCCACTTTAGGCCACGCAAGATATTGTCCATCATTCTTTCAAATGTGGCGGGCGCATTGCACAGGCCAAAAGGCATCACGGTAAACTGATATGAACCGAAGGCTGTTTTCGAACGTAACGAAGGCTGTTTTCGGGCGGTCTTCCTCGGCAACTGGAACTTGCCAATAACCGGACCGCAAACCTAAAGAAGAAAAGAATTCGGCGCCTTGGAGGCAGTCTAACGCGTCGTCAATTCGTGGAAGAGGATAGACATCTTTACGTGTAACCTTATTGAGTGGCCGATAGTCCACACACAAACACATTGTCCCATCTTTCTTTTTGACCAGCACTACAGGGGAAGCCCAGGGACCGTGCGAAGGTTGTATGACGCCGCGTTTCAGCATGTCTTGGACGTGCTCGTCGATTACGCGGCGCTCTGAAGCAGAGACACGGTACGGCCTCTGACGTAGCGGTGCCTGGTCGCCTGTGTCGATGTGATGGACAACTGTTGTAGAACGGCCTAAGGGTGCTTGCTGGAAGTCGAATGAGGAACGAAAGCGGTTGAGGAGCTGGACAATCTGAGTGCGTTGGCTCTGAGTGAGGTTGCAATCAATGGAGCGCGAGAATATTCCTTCACATGACGGTGCTGTCGGAGAAGGGGAAATTTCAGTGGCCTCAACCTGCAGCCGGCTCGTCAGGTACATAGTAGACAAAGCGTTGGTCAAGTTCTTCCCAATAGCCGAGACACTCGTTGTGATGCAGGCTTGTAGGAGAAGAAAAGAGGTTCGAAACATAAAGTGCGCTGGAACCATGTCGAACGTTCAGAAGAGAAGACGGAACTAAGATGGGATGACGACGAGTAGCAAGATGAGACGGCGTGAAAAGAACTGTGGTGTCGGAAAACGCAACGCAGGAAGCGGGAACAAGGGCGGAAGAGAACGGAGGAATCTCGGTGTCGGCGGCGACGCATACTCGAGGAGAAGCACGCGAGGAATCTTCAAAAAGATTGCCGCCGAATGGAGACAGCGCAAGTTATGCACGTGCGCAATCGATAACTGCATGATGCGATGACACGAAGTCCCATCCTAATATCATGGCATGAGAGCAGCGGGATAGGATAACGAACTCAATGTGGTATAGAGCAGCCGCTATGACCACACGGAAGGTGCACTTTCCCAAGGGTTCAACCGGCTCTGCACTTGCTGTACGTAGCGAAATTGAAAGAAAGGGCATCGCGACTTTTCGTAGTTTAAGGCGAAGTTGGTCGGAAATAACTGATACTGCGGCTCCCGTGTCGACAGGCGCGTTAACGGCAATATGTCCAGCGTAAACTTCAATAACATTCGCAGGGTATAAACGAGGGCTTAAGTAGTTCGCTGAGGTCGCAGATAAGTGGGGATAGAGAACGACGACGGGGAGATGGGGACCGACGGCTGGCTCTGGAAGGCGGAGGCGAAGCATCGAAGCGCGGAGCGGCAGCAGCAGGACGGTAGGGGGAGCCTACGCCGCTGTTCTGTGGCCTCGTAGAGTCTGAAGGATACCAAGGGCGCCGGCGGCAGAACCGTGCTACGTGACCAGCGATGCCGCATGAGAAACATATCGGCTTGTTGTCTCGGGTGCGCCACGGGTTGAAAGCACGGACCGCAGGTCGAGCCAGGTGCAGAGGCTGCGGTGGCGGATAGTAGCAACACCACCTAGACTATTGACAAGGCCCCTCCACGGAGAGCGTGACGTCACGCTAGTTGCCCACCTGCACCCCGGCCGTCGTCGCCACTCGTTCTCGTTAAATCTGCTATGGGCACTTATTGAAAGCCGGTGTTCCTTTTTTTCTTCTTTTTTTGTTCCTGCGCGGTCTGCATTTGTTTACGCCTGCCTTTACACTTTACAGGCATCAAAATGTAACAGAGTCAGAAATGCATTTATAGAAGTGGTTTTATTGGGACGAAAGGCTAAAACCGTCCTACGTCATTTCTTGTTCAAGGTTTTGATTTTTCTGTCAGCAGCCTTTTTTTGTGTGGTGCTTTGAATGGTGTCATTTCGAAGTCTACAAAAGTTGTTCAAAGCGACATTTGTTGCAACACGCACTACATGCTGCACGATAGTCTCAGAGGTATGGCCATTTTCGCAAGTCTCTAGCTCAACATTTCCTAGCAGTGATGTGGTAATGGAGCTGACGATGCCACGTTGGTTGTTCGACGCGAGGAACGCTTTTGCATTTTATCCCTTGGTGAGCTTTTCGACAACAAGCGTTGTCATCAGCACCATGTGCACAGTACATGGCTGCGGAAACTTTAAGCTTCCTCTTGACAAGTTGTCAATCATTGTGTTAGCTTCCACATCTATGTTCCTGCTCTCCAGAACGAGTACGCTGCTGCAAAATGCGCACGACAGCTTCTTCAGAGCTGAATGAGCACAATATCCAGCGATATAAGCAACGACCTCCATGTCATGCTTTGGGCTGGAAATTTCATCATTTGAGATGTGAACAGAGAAGTTATGTTGCGATACTTCTGTGTCACTTTCGCTGCTGATGTCTGGCTGCGGAAGCATCAGCAGCTTTTGCAGACGAATTTTCTTTTCAGACTCCAGAAGCTGCCGCACGGAAACATGATATTGTGCTCCAGCAAGCTGACGGTAGCGACCGAAGCGATCTTCAAGAGTGTCAGTTTGAAATTTTCCCAGCAAGACATACTTGAACTTCAGTTCTAAACAGTACCGTGACAGCTCAACAAGGGAGTAGCAAGTGAGTCTCAGCGCAGAATGTGTTTCCCTTGTCAAGCAGCCCCGGCTCATGTTGACGCTGCTCCAAGCGTCCAGCCAGTCTACCATACCACTAAGGAAAACCAGCTGTTGATCCACCGTAGAATTCACTGGATTTTGAAGGGTGTCGTTCAGTCGGCGACCTTTCGAAGGGGTCTTCACGTTGACGATTTTCCACCACGTCGTTATGATGTTTATGAAGAGAGCTGTTGAACTAGCACATGTGGTTTCAAGGGAATCGCCACGCGTCTCAAGTGCGTTTGATACAAACGGATTAATGACATTTAACACCAACTTTACATTTTGTCTCTCCATAGGTGTTGGATTGATTGCCTTGGCATTTAGCTTGTAGCCAAGCTTGAGAAGCGATGTCTGCTCCAGTGAATACAGCTGCCGTACGGCTTCAAATGATGCTGCTTTCATTCTGGGCGGCCCGTTGGGCAATATTCCTGACAGGCTCACTTCAGGAAAGTAAAAGCATGTTCCTTCGTTTTTTTTTTATTTATCCAGTTGTTCCTGATGCATTTCAGTATGTGCACAGGGTCTACGACATAAAAAAGAGGCCGATTTTTGTGGGCTGGATGAGGATACACAATGCTTACTTCCTGTTTCTCTGCAAAAAACGACATCATTTTCCGGTTGAGGGAATTGTTGTCAGTAATTACAGCAATGACCCTGAGGCCCATAGATTCCACTTCTAAAATTACCTTCTTGCAGAACTCATGTAGAATTTCGGCGGTCATTCTAGAAACAGGAAGAATGTGAAGCACGTCTTTGTTTGATGACAGCAGCGACTGAAGCATGAAAACATGAGCGGTTGTGGCTGCCTCTTCAGAATTGGCTGCAGATCCAACTATGCTGCCCGCTTTATAATCGAAGTATGGCTTGATATGAATTTCATCAACCATTAGCGTCACCGTCTTTTCGTGCGGCTGCATGCACTTCACTCTTTCCCGAATGTAGGAGAGGAAGTTCGCTTCGTTTTGCTCCTTTATTGGATCGCCTCCATACTTGGAACAAACGCGGCGCAGAGTTGAAGGATGGGGTAACGTCAGCGTCGACGCTGATCTGGCAAAGTTATAGGCGTCCGGAGATATGGAGTGCAGGATGCTGGAAAACACTAATGTTTCAGCACTGTAGCGACGAAGGGGGGCAGCGAGTGCGAGAGCTATTTGCTCATTCAGCAAACGAAACAAAGCACTGTGCTCTTCGGTCGTGTCACTGTCTTGGGACAGTTCATTCAATAATGAGCCGATATGCTGCAACACTGACGCTGTTTTCGACGCACTTGCAACTTCAGGCGTCTCAGTCATGTGGTTTTCCAGCTGCTGGAGCAGTGACGACAATGTCCGGATGTCGCGCAGTGCGTCTGGAATTGCGCCTCCGCAAGGTAATGAAACCAGCTTGATCATACCTGCAGAGACTGCAAGTGAGAGATCAGCAAGCACAGTGACGGAAAACCTCACGTGCGGTGAAGGATTATCCTCGATGCGGAGAAACATCACACAACGATCGTTGGCCTTGATGGTCCAGAAATCATTACTGCATACATCAGAGAGCTTGCCTCTTAAGTTTGTGAAAGAGGACACAGCATTTCTCTTTTCTTCGCTTCTTTTTGCGCATATAGAGTCCTTAATCGCTTTTCTCAAGGCCTCCTCTTCCATTCGAGCTCGTTTTGAGACAGGAGATTCTCGACGATTGCGATTCGTGCTCAAGTAGGACGGACAGTTCGGAAACACCGATGGTATAGCATCTGACACTAGGCGCACCCTCTCGCTGTCGACTGTCACTGTCTTTCCCGACGCTGCATCGAAATGTGACAGCTTTGTGATGAAGTCAGCCTCGAGGAAGTGCAGTTCACAGACCTGCGCCAAGCAAAACAGCGACTTAATTACTTTCATACAAAACGGGCTAGTGGGAACTTTGACACGACCCTGAGTATTTCTGCTCTATTTTACCGCACTGCCCTACCTGAAGCGCGACAAAGCTACCATCACCACGCACGATACTCGCTCCGTTTAACAGTAACAGAGAAAGAACACCAGTAATGTGATAGAGCCGGTAAGAAAACAAATTTCAGCAGTTTCTCACCTTGGAGTGTATGCTTGGTGTGAAATCCTTTCGCGGAATGGCTTTTATCCAAGACTTTTTCCGAGCTTCATCCTTGGGGAATGCGAAAACACGCACTTTGGGACCACTGTCATAATTGCCGCGGCACCCGGGAACACAACAACGTCCCATGTCGCACCGATCGAGGTGTAATCACATACTCACAAATGCAACACCAATAAAATAAGACACGTGGGAACGAACGAAGACTCAGAGCAGTGCGATGCAGCACCAAGCCTAACGCAGTCTAACCAGCGAAGCAGGTAGCGATGAAAAGCAAACTTGTCGTGGCTTGTCCGCCGTTCGGGGTAAAAAAGTGCGCGGGGTCACCCACACCACCACCTGAGCGACGCGTCCTCGGCCACTGTACAGTCGGACAACTAGCGTGACGTATGCCGTCTGGAGAGAGGGGTATGGACGGGCCTTGTGAATAGTCTAGGTGGTGTTGATAGGCGCCGCAGGGGTGTAGTTTACAGCCGCAGGCGGTGTTGAAGAAAAGGCGCTGGTAGGTGCGTATTGCGCAGGTGCAGAGAAAGGTCTCTGCCTGGCAGCAACGGCAGCGTAAGTAAGCGGAGCTGTTACAGGTGGTGACTGTTGAACAAGCGGAACGACGTCGGCGACTTGGTCGTGTATGACCTGACGGAGCTCGGGCGACAAGGTCGACTCAGACGCTTGTGCAGTTGGCAAAAGAGAAAGTTGACGCGCGACTTGCTCTCAAATGAACTGCTTGATTTGGTCGAATAGTGGTGGATTGCTTGTAGCAGCAATGTTGCTGTCCGTCAGAGCAGAAATCGCGCCGTCCGTAGAAAGAGCGCGCCGTGTTGAAAGCCGCTGTTTGTGCAGCTCTTCGTAGCTCTGGCAAACCGCAATTATATCTGTGACCGTCCGAGGGTTCCTTGCCAATAGCATTTGGAAGGCGTCATCCTCTATGCCTTTCATGACATTCTTCACCTTTTCATTTTCAGTCATGGATGGATTAATGCGCCGGCATAGGTCCACTACATCCTCAATGTAGCTGGTAAAATTTTCTCCCTTTTGTTGAGCACGACCGCGCAACTGTTGTTCGGCCTTAAGCTTGTGCACGGCAGGACGGCCGAAGACTTCTTGGAACCTCGAGTTAAATTTAGGTGTGTTGATCTTCCCCTCGATGGTTCCGATGTCCGCGGCGACACGTTGAAGGACGGAATCTGGAGCAAGATGTCCTCGCAGCAAAACACTCAGGTTTATTTACATTATTTACAAAACTTGGCCGGCGCGGCCAGTACTGTCACAGACATCAAAACACAACTGGGCTCAAACCACACCAAGTAGTTCCTTCCGAGCCCTTAACGTTTGCACTCAAACGTGAATAAGCACTAAGCTTTAAAACTTCATCATAACTCGTCAGAGGCAGCGCCAAGCTCGACCTCTGACCACCTTGCCGCGTCTGCGACCCCAGTTAGCGCTAAGCTCTGTCCTCTCCGATTCTCTTTTCTCCGTTAAATACACTTGATCGCTTCTGCGACCGCCTCCTGGGACCAACCCATATGCAGCACTTTACCAATCACGTACATGTTCACCCTCTCCATGAGAGCCTACGGTTACGCCCTCGCCGTCCCACATTTCGACCCGCTTGCTGCACCGAGCTTTACCGAAAGATATCATCCACTAATCACGTGATCAGTTAGCAGGAATCTGCAGCAGGCCTACATTGCCACTCTGTTTACCCGGCGGCATGCAACCCAGCCGCCGCTTCAAGAGAACCGTTTGGCAGGTCCATTGTACCCAAAAGCACTTCCGCACATTCCCACGGTGGGGTCATTTCTTCCGAAGGGGCAACCCCTTGACGACCATTCAACCGAGCAGGAAGGTCAAAGGATTACTTTGACAGCGAGCTCCGGCTGTCTTTGCAAGCGACTTCCCCCCCCCTGTTGTTCCTTTCTCGGATGCTCTTCCGAAATGTCCTACAATGCCGCCGTGAAGAGACCTGTCAACCGTCATGTCAACCCTATGCTGTGCAGCTATGTCCGTCACAGCAATTACTGACCGCGTGCGCCGCGGGAGCAAAGCCACCACTTCTACTGCTTACCGAGTGCATACCACAACGTTTCTACGGGAAAAGCCATGCGCTAGGCCGCCGTCGCCTGCTCTTCTCCGTCGATCTGCCCGCCGAACATAACACCTTCCAACCCAAGAATGTTGTATGTACACTCGTTGTACGTACAACATTAAAAAAAAATTCCCTGCGGGCGAGTTGACGGGAGGCGCGCGGGGTCACATTACGGTACACGTCTGCACTTAGCGTTTCCCAATCTGATCACTCGTAAACCCAACATAAGCACATACACAAAATACATTACAAAACGTCCTTCAAATAATGATACAATAATAAAACAAACACAGATGCACGGATGTCAAAGCAGTTCGTGCCTTGTCCAACGCACTAAGTCGCACACACACAAAAAAGGAATAATACACACAGTCACAGAGGCACATACTGTTTGTGAGTTCCCTCACAGGTTGGACCCTGCCCTGTACATTCCTTGGTGCACCCTAGCACTTGGCCGACGTTCATGCGCCATACACTCACTGACTTTTAATCTGCTTCGCAGAAATACATTTCTCGAGGGCGGATGTCTATTGTAGCGTTTATCGCAACCAAACTTTCCGCCTGCAAACATCAGCTTCCTCTGCCGATATAAACTGTCCAATCGCGACACGGCATCAGCGCACTTATCCCATAAATAGCTTAGGTCTCGTGAGTGAACTGAGTGGCGCTCCATCGACCACTTTACAGCTCGAGGATGTTCGACAGGTGTGGCAAAACTGACATGCTCTAATACGGGACAAAGAAAGGAACGGATAAAGAATAAAATAAAAAGGCAAAATAAAATAAAAGCCCTTCCCGTGCCCCCACGGCACGATTGACGCTGCCCTCCAGTGTCCGATGTCGTTTGCAAAGACAGTGCATTGCGAACAAGCTCATTCACCTCGTTTCCAGAAAACTTCTCGTCCCACGGTGCACCACGTGCGGGCGCCAAGACTTCCCTGCGGCGCGTTTCACGTGCGACCGGTTCACGGCACTGCCTGTCGTTCATTACAACGCGGTGGTACAATAAGCTTCCGGGCATGAACATTCCATGCGTCTCCTCACGCGCCTGATCCCATGCAGCCCGTAGTGAGCTCTCTACTCTTTGTTCGTTTATGAACAGTTCGTTTGCCGCTTCATTCGCTGAAGCATGTGACTGTGCCCGAGACCCTTTTTTTGAATCGGGCCTACGCCCGGGCACCTCCTCTGCGCTCATTTCGCATTCACAATCGGCTCCTTGAACAACTTCCTCCGCTCTTACCATACGAACCGCAAATTCTACCGATTCTCTCTGAATTTGCCTGAGCTTGTCGAAAGTGCACGGCACTAGCAGAGCATCTACTCCTCTTCCGAGCTTATCGGTAACCGCGCACAATTCAATACTTCAGAGGTACCACCTCCTTCTGGAGAATGAAGGCCCAAGGGTACATGAATTAAGTCAGCTATGACTGCATGCCCGAATAGCCCTCTCAGACGTACTTTGCTTATCCCCTTGAGCTTCGCTTCAGTCGGGATTATTCCTTCTCCGAGAACCGTTATCTCGGATCCTGAATCCAAGCATGCCTTGAAGTTTCGTCCAGCGCTCACCAACTCAACCCACGTTAGGCGTGAGCTGCTGGCCCTCTCTGTTGCGGGAATTACACACTCCGCTCTAATTTCTGAAGAAAACCAGCTGAACACACACGGACACAGAAGAAGAAGGCGCACAGGACGATGTTGGACTAACAACTGAAATTTTATTTCGGAAAACCGACATATAAAACCTTTCCAGTCGCCCGCACCTGCGCGAGAGTCATTAACAGCACAAAAAAATAGATATGCTGGCGCATTACACAGCACTACCAGATAGCGGGCCACAAACACGTATCTCAGAACTACACCACACATGGAATGCCAGACCCCAGAAAACATTGTTCCTTTCTGCTGAGACTTACTGATGTGGCGCTTACACACGTGTCTTCATTTTTGACAATATGGAATGCTTCTAAAACTTCCCTAGCCGTCTTGCTCTTCCCCCTGCCCAAAATGCTGACTCGGTCAAACCAAGGGGTGCAACCACATTCCCTTACATGTCGCGGCAAGTGCGCGCCGTCACGAGACGAGAGCGAGGCTTGGTGTTCTTTCATGCGAGTATTAATACATCGCCCTGTTTGGCCGATGTATTTGTTGCCACATGAAAAGGGAATACAATACACAACCTTGGGTACACAAGAGGGAAAAAACACACTGTGTTGAGAACCACAACGGTCCGTCATCTGTCCATTCTCGCTAATGCGTCTACATAAGCTAGCTAATTTTCGAGGGGCTGAAAAATCTACGCGCACATCAAATCTGTTTGCCATCTTCTTTAGGTTGTGCGATAGCCCGTGTACATATGGAATCACTTCCACCTTCTTATTCACCACCTTTCTAGTTGTGTAATTGCCCCTCCGAAATGCCCTTTCTTTCACTAATAATGATTCAGCAACAGCCTTCGTCAAGTGCACCGGAAAACCGGCAGCAACCAGTCTGTCCACTTGCATCTGGAAACTTGACATAATTCCGTGGTGGCAGCTTTTTTTGTAAGGCATTCTTTAAACACAAGGTAGTTATGCCTCTTTTTATGAGTTATGCCTCTTTTTATGAGCTTATGCCTCTTTTTATAAGCTCATAAAAAGAGGCATAACTACCTTGTGTTTAAAGAATGCCTTACAAAAAAGCTGCCACCACGGAATTATGTCAAGTTTCCAGATGCAAGTGGACAGACTGGTTGCTGCCGGTTTTCCGGTGCACTTGACGAAGGCTGTTGCTGAATCATTATTAGTGAAAGAAAGGGCATTTCGGAGGGGCAATTACACAACTAGAAAGGTGGTGAATAAGAAGGTGGAAGTGATTCCATATGTACACGGGCTATCGCACAACCTAAAGAAGATGGCAAACAGATTTGATGTGCGCGTAGATTTTTCAGCCCCTCGAAAATTAGCTAGCTTATGTAGACGCATTAGCGAGAATGGACAGATGACGGACCGTTGTGGTTCTCAACACAGTGTGTTTTTTCCCTCTTGTGTACCCAAGGTTGTGTATTGTATTCCCTTTTCATGTGGCAACAAATACATCGGCCAAACAGGGCGATGTATTAATACTCGCATGAAAGAACACCAAGCCTCGCTCTCGTCTCGTGACGGCGCGCACTTGCCGCGACATGTAAGGGAATGTGGTTGCACCCCTTGGTTTGACCGAGTCAGCATTTTGGGCAGGGGGAAGAGCAAGACGGCTAGGGAAGTTTTAGAAGCATTCCATATTGTCAAAAATGAAGACACGTGTGTAAGCGCCACATCAGTAAGTCTCAGCAGAAAGGAACAATGTTTTCTGGGGTCTGGCATTCCATGTGTGGTGTAGTTCTGAGATACGTGTTTGTGGCCCGCTATCTGGTAGTGCTGTGTAATGCGCCAGCATATCTATTTTTTTGTGCTGTTAATGACTCTCGCGCAGGTGCGGGCGACTGGAAAGGTTTTATATGTCGGTTTTCCGAAATAAAATTTCAGTTGTTAGTCCAACATCGTCCTGTGCGCCTTATTCTTCTGTGTCCGTGTGTGTTCAGCTCGTTTTCTTCAGAAATCATGCACCAACTGGCCCAACTGTCGACGCTCTTCTTACTCCGCTCTAAGTTCGCACGCAGCTCTCGCGATAAGTTTCTCAGGCGGGGAGCGAATTTTCTCCCCTTCTGCGGCCGTTGCTCTCGGCGTCGTTTGCGGGCACTACCAACGATAATGCCCGTTCTCGCCGCATAGATAAGATTCTCTCGTTTTGGCGTTCGCCTGCGGTGGCCTACCTGCCGGGCGGCGATTAGACATTTCGATACTCCTCCAGCTAGCAGCGGCCGTTCTAGCCGATCTTATACTCCCAGTACTCTCGTCATACTTTTGTGCCAGCTTCGCTACCACCTGGGGTCTAAGCCACTCCGTCGTCTCCTGTTGTAGAACGTACGTGCGCATGTCTTCGCCCATCAGCTGTTTGACGCGATCCGATATCAACAACGCACGCAGCTCCTCCACTGTCCTTATCTCCCTACTGCGGTGGTAATAATCGAGCAACACCTCGAGCCTCGTTGCGAACTTCCCCCCCGTCTCATCGCCTTTCCGACAGGCATGCAGGCGGCGTTTGTACTCCTCAGGTGTGAGCTTAAGTTCCTGCAATATGAGGTCACGAACCTCCTCGTAGGAAAGCACTCGCGCGTCCGCCTGGTTGGCTACCAATGTGCGGCATTTCTCATTCAGAAACGGCAGAATGATAGCGCCCTGCACGTCTTCGGGAATCGCACAACTCCTGAGCATGTTTTCGGCGCTCCGGATCCATGCTGGCACCAGCTCATCGGACACCGCCATAGGCTAAAACACTGCCCGCTATTGATCTGCGTACCTGGCCAAGTCACATCTGTCGCTACGCCTTGTATCACTCAGCTGAGACTGAAGCTTTAATTTCTGTAGCTCGATTTGAAGTTTTAAAGCTTCAATCTCTAACTCCTTAATCCGCACCTGTGCAGCAGTTAAATTTAGGTGTGTTGATCTTCCCCTCGATGGTTCCGATGTCCGCGGCGACACGTTGAAGGACGGAGGCTGGAGCAAGACGTCCTCACAGCAAAACACTCAGGTTTATTTACATTACTTACAAAACTTGGCCGGGGCGGCCAGTACTGTCACAGACATCAAAACACAACTGGGCTCAAACCACACCAAGTAGTTCGTTCCGAGCCCTTAACGTTTGCACTCAAACGTGAATAAGCACTAAGCTTTAAAACTTCATCATAACTCGTCAGAGGCAGCGCCAAGCTCGACCTCTGACCACCTTGCCGCGTCTGCGACCCAAGTTAGCGCTAAGCTCTCTCTTCTCTTTTCTCCGTTAAATACACTTGATCGCTTCTGCGACCGCCTCCTGGGACCAACCCATATGCAGCACTTTACCAATCACGTACATGTTCACCCTCTCCATGAGAGCCTACGGTTACGCCCTCGCGGTCCGACCTTTCGACCCGCTTGCTGCACCGAGCTTTACCGAAACATATACACTAACCACGTGATCAGTTAGCAGGACTCTGCAGCAGGCCTACATTGCCACTCTGTTTACCCGCCGGCATGCAACCCAGCCGCCGCTTCAAGAGAACCGTTTGGCAGGTCCATTGTACCCAAAAGCACTTCCGCACATTTCCACGGTGGGGTCATTTCTTCCGAAGGGGCAACCCCTTGACGACCATTCAACCGAGCAGGAAGGTCAAAGGATTACTTTGACAGCGAGCTCCGGCTGTCTTTGCAAGCGACTCCCCCCCCTCCCCTGTTGTTCCTTTCTCGGATGCTCTTCCGAAATGTCCTACAATGCCGCCGTGAAGAGACCTGTCAACCGTCATGTCAACCCTATGCTGTGCAGCTATGTCCGTCACAGCAAATACTGAGCGCGTGCACCGCGGGAACAAAGCCGCCACTTCTACTGCTTACCGAGTGCATACCACAACGTTTCTACGGGAAAAGCCATGCGCTAGGCCGCCGTCGCCTGCTCTTCTCCGTCGATCTTCCCGCCGAACATAACACCTCGTTCTAAATTGTGACTAGGTGGAACAGTCGGATTCGTGCTTCCGAAACCAAAGACTAGCTACGCCGGAGAGGTAAAAAAGGACGTAACTGAGCTTGTTGACGTCATTCCACTTGTTGTGCACGCTTACTCTATCGTACGTAGACAGCCAATCGTCCACGTCCTGATCATCAGTCCCACTAAAAATGGGAGGGTCTCGCTGGCGTGGCGTACCTGAACAAACGACTGCAGTCGATGGGGCTACCTGGGGAGGGTTGGACGGCCCAGCGTCTACAGGCATGGCAGTCCTTGAAGCTCAAAAGGACAGAAAGTTGAGCGAGTTGGTAACAGTCCATAATCAAAAGAAGAGGCGTGCAGGACACGGACACAAGGAGAGCAGTGAAAACCACGAACGCCAGTGAACACCACGGCGTTCGTGGTGTTCACTGCTCTCCTTGTGCCCGTGTCCTGCACGCCTCTTCTTTTGATTATAGTCCTTGAAGGGTTTGTCCGGCTGCGTAGTTCCAGGTTTCGGGTCTAGGAGAATACCCAGCACCTCCACCAATTATCGAGGAGTGTTCAGACTGAGTACACTCCTCGAATAGTAGTCTTTGTTAGCGAGAGGTGGCACAGCTCAAGCTACGCCGCAACGAGGACCAGGGACAGTCTCGTTGTCGTCTTCGTGCATCTCGGAAACTGGGTTGCCCATTGCCCACTACTCATTCATTAATAGTACATGTTATTTACTGCAGAAAATTTCCTTTTAGTTGTTTTGACACTGACTCCTTTTCTGACGGTTGCTTCTATTTCTTTCGCGTTATAGTTGTGTATGTCACTGACTATTTTTGTTGATGAGCTCAGATAGCTCGGCGAGTTCTATCTTATCTCTTGAGTTAGTTATTCTCAGCTGTTGGCGTTGTTTGATCAAGTTTTGTAGTTTGCGAGAGCTTGTTCACATCTCAGTGCTTTGCCTCCTACTTCCATTGCTGCTTCGGTGATCAGCCTAGAAATGTTTTCGTTCATCTTCTCTATGTCCTCATTTGCTTCCTGTCCTAGAGCCTCATATTTGTTCTTCAGCGCAATTTTAAATTCTTCTGTTTTTGCCCTGACGACATCGAGGTTGGCCTGTTTCTGTGCGAGTAACTTTGTTCTTGTCCTCTAGAGACTGATAGTTATCTTTGCTCTTTTGTGATCGCTAATTTTGATCTTACCAACCACTTCTACGTCTTCTATTATACCTGGGTCAATGCTTAGTACGAAATCTATATCGTATTTTTCCCCTTAGGGCTTTTCCTGTATAACGGTTATTATAAAGAACTGTACAGAAACACGCGCAATCTGTCATTGTCAATGATGAGAAAACGAAAAAAGGAATATTACAGTAGCCTTATCATGAAAGCAAACGGTGACACAAAGGAAATTTGGCGTATAATAAGGGCAGTAGTAAATCCGGAGCCTCGACAACCTGTCTTACCAAATTTAAGTGTCGTAGGTTGTAATGAAAAGGAGCTAGCGGAACTTTCTAATGACTATTTCGTAACCATAGGAAAGCAGTCGGCAACAAACACAAACGAAAAACATAACTCGCCATTCCCTGCTGTTCACGAGGATACTTTCTTCTTTCGTGAAATTACTGAAAATGAAATTAAGGCAGTTGTACGTCAGATGTCATCACACAAGGCTATGGGACATGATGGAGTACCTGTTAAAATATTGAAGGACAATATCGAAACCTTAAGCACGCCCCTAGCGGTTGTTTTCAACCTGTCCTTCACGACAGGCGTGTACCCCGGGCAGCTTAAGATAGGGAGAGTGACACCCATCCACAAAGGCGAATGCTCTGACAATATAGGAAATTATCGCCCCATAACAATTCTATCATGTGTGAACACTCTTTTTGAGAAGCTTGTTGCCAAAAGAATGATGGACTTTATTACAAAATACAATATCCTAACTCCGAATCAGCATGGCTTTAGAAAACAACACAGTACGGCTACTGCGGTAAGCTTTGTAGCAGAAACAGTAAAACCACGCATTAAACGATAACCAATTCGTCCTTGGCATCTTCCTTGACATAAAAAAAGCATTTTATTCAGTGGACCACAATATATTGCTTAACAAACTTGAACGCTATGGATTTAGAGGAATATCTTCACAGTTCTTTCGTAGTTATTTGTCCGAAAGGACTCAGTATGTAGAAATACTTGGTAACAAATCAAACAGGAAACTCGTCGAAACTGGTGTGCCGCAAGGTTCAGTGCTTGGGCCGATTTTCTTCTCCCTGTTCATTAATGATTATCCCCTATCTTTAACCCACATGCAAGCAGCTCTGCATGCAGATGACACAGCTTTACTTATAGCTCATCACTCTCTTCAGGAAGCCGAATCACTAGCCAATGAAGAATTGCAAGTGACTTCTCAGTGGTTTAAACAAAACAACCTATCACTAAATACGAAAAAAACAAAGTACATAGTTTTCGCCTCCAACCGAAAAGAGATACCTGAAACACGTGGTCTAACAGTTCGGCAGCAGTGCGACTACGGCACGCATCTAATCTGAGCTGTCTGCAATTGCAGGTATCTCGGACAGCAGCAACCATCGCATCCGGAGCATAGAAGCGTCGTCCTTCAATGTGGCGACCAATACAAGCCAAGCAGTGAAGACAACGAGCATACCAAGCCACGTACTACGCCCACCGAGACGCTGCTTCAAATATGACAGACTGATCGACTCGTTCAACAGTTCGGCAGCAGTGCGACTACGGCACGCATCTAATCTGAGCTGTCTGCAATTGCAGGTATCTCGGACAGCAGCAACCATCGCATCCGGAGCATAGAAGCGTCGTCCTTCAATGTGGCGACCAATACAAGCCAAGCAGTGAAGACAACGAGCATACCAAGCCACGTGACTGCCTACGGACTGGCAACTACGCCCACCGAGACGCTGCTTCAAATATGACGGACTGATCGACTCGTTCAACAGTTCGGCAGCAGTGCGACTACGGCACGCATCTAATCTGAGCTGTCTGCAATTGCAGGTGAGAATTTTTTTTACTGCGTAGCTTTTGTTTTTTTCCAGACGCACTGCTGCCGAACAAAGGGTCCTCTTTTTCTCTTGTGCTACCATTCTTGTTACTAATCATGGCACCATCTGATATAAAAGAGGTTGGGAAGCTAATTGAAAATCTGAAGCGTGACCTGAGAACAGAGATGAGGGAATTGAAGGACAGCATAAAGTATTGCTCGGAGACATGCGATGATGTGAAAGGCCTGAGCAAAGAGATTGCTGCACTCAGAGAGGAAGTAAGGGAGATGACAACCCTAAACAGAAAATTAAAAACGGAAAATGAAAGACTGTCACAACGAATCGATGAAATGGAGCAGTATCAGCGCATGAAGAATCTGGAAATTAAGGGAATAACAGAACAGACTGATCCCATAAAAGTTGTGGAACGGATAGGGCAATGCGTTGGTGCCACGATTAGTCCGACTGATATTGACACCTGCCATTGGGTGCAGACTCCGAAGGCAGGAACAAAGAATATAATTGTTCGTTTTGTTCAAAGAAGTAAGCGAGATGAGGTTTTCACAATGGCAAGGAAAAAGAAGTTAAATGCAGCAACATTGGGATATCAGACTACAAATAATGTGTTCGTCAATGAGCACCTGACACAGGCGAACAAGAAATTGCTTGCAGCCGCAAAACAAAGAAAGGGAGAAGTAACGTGGAAGTATGTTTGGACGTCAAAAGGCAAAGTATGCGCAAGAAGGGATGACAACACTCCTATTCTGCGCATAACCTGTCTAGACGATCTTTCCAAAATGACAGCAGTAGAACAGACGGGCACTGTCTGAGAGGCATTTCCAAATGGAAAACAAACAAAATGGATACTACACCTTAGGTAGACTTGCGAAAGAGTTCAATGAAGAGAATGCTTTGAGATCAGTACATGTTAATGCGAGAAGCATGAGGAATAAAACGGAAGATCTGAACATCTTTTTCGAATCAACAGCAGTAAAATTCGATATTATTTGTATAACCGAGAACTGGATGACTGCACATGAACAAACACCATTTTTTTCTGGCTATCATTCTGAACACCTGGTGAGGAACAAAAAGAAAGGTGGCGGAGTGGCAATATATGTTAAAGACTCCCTTCCCTACTCTGTGGCTGAAGAACTCTCAGAAATAAATGAGGATGTCGAGTGCTTAACATTGCGAATAGGGAAAACAATAGTATCTGTAATTTACAGACCCCCGAGTGGGCAAAAAATCAATTTTAGTAATTTTTAGAGCAGTTACTTAAACAACAACACCAAGCAAGTGAACTCTCCATTATCATGGGTGACATTAACATAAATATGATTTCAGAAGACACATGGTCACACGAGATAAGTAATCTTGTTTATTGTCATGCTTTCAAAAGCCTTATTGATTTACCCACAAGAGTAACGGCAACTTCTGCTAATTTGATAGACGTATGCCTATCAAATATATGCAGTAGTGACATCAAAGCAGGTGTTCTAGTTTCAGACGTAAGCGATCATCTTCCGATTTTTTGCGTTATCAAAATGAGCTACAATATCGGAAATGCAAGTCGCCAAGATCACTTTCATCGCAAGATTAATGACCAAACATTGGAGAATCTTAGGCTGTTGCTGTTAAAAGAACGATGGCAAGATGTTTATAGTGAATCCGATGCTGGGAGGGCTTACAGTATTTTCTTGCAGCGTATGCGTGATTACTATGACATTTCTTTTCCATTGCAACAAGCACATCGCAGAAACAAAAAAGCAAGAAAGCCATGGGTAGATAAAAACTTATATAAACGTATAAAGCATAAGAATTCAATATTTCACAAGTTTCTTAGAAATCGTGATCAAGAAGTGCTAAAGGAGTTCAAAAAATACAGAAATAAATTAAACAGCGATATAAAAAAGGCCAAAGACGCGTACTTTGAGCAACTTTTTTATCGGCTGCGCAATCAACCAAAAAAATGTGGGAAACAGTGAACAACCTAGCAGGAAGAACAAAAAGTAGCCAATCCCGCACAGCCCTGACGGCATCAGAAAACATAAAATTAGTTGACGATATGAATAGACACTTTATAAAAGCAGGAGCTTATCCACCTGGTGCAGAAAGCAATAGAAAGGATGGTGTAGTTATAAGCGAGGTCAGTGAAACTATTTTCCTGAGGCCAACAGATCCTATCGAAGTAGTAGAAGTAATAAGAAAACTAAAACTAAATGTAGCCGCGGGTATAGACGAAATTACTGCGAATGTAATAATACATGTCGCGCATGAAATTAGCGAAGTGCTAGCTTATCTACTGAATTTAACATTATCTGATGGAATTTTCCCAGAAGAATTTAAAATAGCCCGAGTTACACCAATACACAAAGGGGGTGATAAGGGACAATTTAGTAATTACAGACCAATATCTATTTTAACTGTGTTTTCAAAAATTTACGAACATGTAATTTACGACAGATTAGTTACCTTTTTTTAATACACACAAGGTAATTACAAAGAGTCAGTATGGCTTCCAAAAGAATAAATCCACTGAACAAGCACTTTTATATATCAAAGATAAAATAATAAAAAATATTGAAGACAAAAACTATACGCTTGGTCTATTTTTAGATTTAAAGAAGGCTTTTGATTCTATAGATCACAAAATTTTGTTACGGAAATTGGAGAAGTACGGAATAAGGGGCGTCGCAAATCGGTTGCTTGAAAGCTACTTAAATAACCGTCAACAATTCGTACGTATGCAGGATGTTTCGTCAAGCTATCTAACGCTTGAACAAGGCGTTCCGCGGGGCTCCAAGCTAGGTCCATTATTATTCATAATTTTCGTAAACGATATAGTTAATATACCTGATTCACCCGAGCTGATAATGTACGCTGATGACACCAATCTATTTTTTAAATCACAGGACTTGAATGAATTAGAACAGAGTGTGAATCACTACCTTGTATCACTAGCTTGTTGGATGAACCAAAATAAATTGCAATTAAACGCTGAAAAACCGAAATATATTATATTCAGGTCACGCAATACATTCATCGATAAGGAATTAACCATTACTTATGCAGGAAGGAAACTGCAGCAAGTAACAAACCAGAAATTTCTTGGAGTGACATTTAATGAAGAGTTAAGCTGGAACGCACACATTCGCCAACTGTGTACAGACTTATCAAAAAGTATTGGTATTATGTACAGAATTTCTAAACTGGTTCCCCTATGGCTGAAACAACAACTCTACAATTGCCTTTTTTATTCTAAGCTGTGTTATGGAGCTCTGGTGTGGGGGACAACTACCAAAACTAACTACAAGAAACTGGTACTACTGCAAAAAAGAGTTCTCCGCCTTTACTGCAACCACCAAGGAAATTACGCAAACCTGAGGACAGCACCTTTATTTAAAAGACATCATATGCTTCGGGCTGATCAAGTCTTTTACATGAAAATATTACAAATCATATACAGGGAAAAATTGTATCAGCACAACGAAGAAACTAGACAACACAACTACCCGATACGCCAAAGATTACGCCGTCCACAACGAACACGAACAAATTATGGTAAACTAACTTTTACCTATCAAACAACTTGCATATTAAACAAATTAGAACATAAGCTTAACTTTCATTGCACAGAAAAAACATTTAAGGTACACGTCAAGGAAGTGCTAATGCAGGAAAACATACGGTATGATGGCTCGTAAAATATACTGATGTATGCAGTGGTCGTAGTACGACGATGGAAACTTGTACTGATATTTAATGTATTACCCAACAATGTTATGTACCACATGTCTCTAATGTATTAGTCTAATTTTTTCTTGAGTGATTGTTATTCGAGTATGTTATGTACCAGTTTTGTATAGTCAAAACTACGTTTCAATATAACATGAACTTTTTGTCAGTTATATTTTTCTCTATTGCTTCTTTTGTGCATGATGGTCTGAATGACGCAAAAAACTGTAATTTTTTTCTTTTTTTGGTGCTGTACGAACTGTGTACAAGGGTGTTGGGACCTTTGTCAGGCTAAATGCCTTTAGCCCCAACATCCTTTTGTTTCTTGTACAAGAAAACAATAAAACAAATTTTTGAATTTGAATTTGAAATTCATCGGGGAAACTCCCATTGATAAACTAAACGCATATACTTACCTCGGGATAACATTAGACCATTCATTCCACTGGACATCGCACATAGACAATTTGTGTAGAAAACTAAGCTTTGGATGCTTTACATTATTTAAGGCTAGAAACTATTTTAGCGCACACATACTCCGTATTTTATACTTTAATGTTTTCCATTCTCACCTAACTTATTGCATCGAACCATGGAGTTTCACATATGCCTCACATTGCTCGGTCATTAACACTTTGCAAAAAAGAGCTGTACGAACCATTGCATCTGCACCCAAGAATGCACCATCGGCTGAACTCTTCAGAAATCTCAATATAATGCCTTTTAATATGGTCAGACAATACAAAATCGCAATATTAGTACACAAAATAATGCATAATAATGTACCCTTTCACGCATCAATTTTATTAAAACCCACAGGCCATACGCGGCAGGCCGAACAACAAAATCTTAATCTGCCTATAGTACGCAATGTCTACGGCCGTCGAACAATACCCTTTGTTGCTGCTAAAATTTGGAACGGTATCCCTACCCTAATTAAATGTCTACCAAATATGATGCAGTCACTCAGGAAACTCTTTCTGTCGGGCAGTTACCAGTTGCCATATTAATGTCGTTGAAATGTATGTACATGTCACATTATTTCTGTTGTTTTTTTTCCCTACATGACCGTATTTGATTGGGTAATTTGTGACGAAATTCTTTGTGTAAATTTTGTACTCGCTAATTAAACTACTACATGCCTTGTCTGTACGGATCCTCAACTAACCTTATCGGCTACGGATCCGGATGTTTTCGCAGAAATGTATTGTAAAGAATTTCATTGAAAATAAAGCATTCTTCTTTTTCTTCTTCTTCTTCTATGTTTCTTATAAAAAGTGTTCATTACACGGAGTTGATTTCTTTCTGCGAATCCCACTATCATGTCCCCTCTGCTATTCCTATCGCCTACGCCGTAGTTCCCAACTTCCTGTTCTCCTTTACTTTCTTTCCTATTTTCGCCTTAAAATCTCCCATAACTAGCGTATATTGGGTACGTACTTTGTTCACTGCTGTTTCCACATCCTCGTCATTGTGGCTGGTCGTTGGGGCGTAACCTTGTATTAGTTTTAGTTTGTACCTCTTGTTTAGTTTTATCACGATACCTGCTACCCTTTCATTGACGCTATAGAATTCTTCGATGTTACCTGCCATGTCTTTGTGTATAAGGAATCCCACGCCGTATTCGCGCTTCTCTGTCACTCCTCTGTAGCACAGGACATGTCCATCATTAAGCAATAAGTATCCTTCCCCTGCTTTCCTAACCTCACTAAGGCCAATGATATCCCACTTAATACCCTTTATTTCTTCTACTAGTTCAGCTAGCCTGGCTTCATTTGATAGCGTTCGCGTGTTGAGAGCCGCTACGTTTAACTTCCAATGGCTGTGTGTGCGAGTCCAGAGGTTTTGTCTCTTGACTCGGAGAGACAGCTATTGGAAGTTCAACGTAGCGGCTCTCAACATGAGAGCCTGGTATTTTTATACCAGTCTGTATGCAACCTTGTCTAAAAATTCCGTTGCTACCGTCATCATAGGTACAGGGTTTGCTTCACTGAGTCTTTTTAGAGCTGTAAAACGGCAAGTTGGGCCAGTTGGTTGGGATTCATTTTTTCACTTGGTTACAGCGCAACATACACGAGGAAAATAGAAGGAAACGAACAACACGGCGCTGACTCGCAACTATATTTTATTGGAAGAAGGTGACATATATATATATACCGACAGCATCACATCGCGACATGCGCAGAGCAAGAGATGCACCAAGGAAGCGTTGTCACATTTTCGCGATAATCAAGAGTGCCATAAATACCTAAGTTAGATTCTGTAGTGTCGGGACTGTATGGAAGGATGGTGTCCAGTGTGCAGGTAGGCTCGCGTCCGTATAGAAGAAAGAAGGGAGAAAATCCCGTGGTGGTCTGCGTGGCCGTATTGTAAGCATACGTAACAAAGGGCAGAACGTGGTCCCAACGGCTTTGGTCAGAGGAGACGTACAGGGTCGTCCACTCTTAGGGTGAACACGGCGCAGCGTGGCTGCCTTCTTTAGAACGCCAGCGCTCGCGATGGGACTGCGCGTCGACGCTAATCTAGTGCAGGCGTAGAGGGGCTTGGATCACTCTGTGCACCTGCACATTATTAGCTTCGATGCGTGCCCACGTCGCAAGCACTGGCGTTCCAAAAAGGGAGCCACGTTGCGTCGTGTTCACCCTAAGAGTGGACGACCCTGTACATGGCCCACATGTCACCGAGGGTGCGATTGAAGCGCTCAGTCATCCCGTTAGTCTGCGGATGATACGCAGTAGTGGTGCGGTGAATTACGCTGCATTTTTCTAGGAGCACTTCAATTACGTCGGATAGAAAGACGCTGCCTCTGTCACTAAGTAATTCCTTCGGGGATCCATGCGAAGTATGATGTGGCGGAGGAGAAACCAGGCAACATCGTGGGCAGAGGCACTGGGCAGCGCTGAAGTTTCTGCATAGCGTGTAAGATGGTCGATGGCCACTATTACCCTGCGGTTGCCTGATGAAATAGTTGGCAGTGGTCCATAAAGATCGATGCCGACGCGGTCGAAAGGACGTCATGGGCAAGGCAAAGGTTGCAGAGGAGCAGCTGATCGACGAGACGGGTCTTTGCGCCGTTGGCAAGCTAGGCAGGAGCGTACATAATGGCGCACGAAACGGTACATGCCGCGCCAGTACCGTTTCGGTACTGGCGCGGCACTTGAAAATGAAAATGACGGTGAAAATGACGGTGGTTTTGTTAAAAATGGGACGACAACCGCATGACCTGCAATGCTACGGTAAATGAAGACGCGCGACCCCTTGAAGTGACAACTCATGCTCCCTTAAACGAACATTCACACATCGTTTCGTTTGTCCCACGTACTCTCTGCCGCATGATAATGGAATGAGATACACAACCTGTTTCACACATGGGATGTACTTGTTCGTTTCCTTATGATTCACAGTGCAGTTTCCTTTTACTTGCTTATTCTTCAGCGCGTTTTCAACAATCGGGCAAATGCGCCCTATCTTATGTTTAGCAGAAAACAGAACATTGACGCAATACCTTGACCCTACGTTTTTGAGCCCATGCGCCAATCTGTGTACATAAGGAAGCATCCTAACCAATTGACAAGAGAAATCGCTGTGGCCTACCATATAACGATTAGGGATAGCACGTTTATAAGTGAACCATCAGTCACACTCCATGAAAAAGAACTTAGGTATTTATGGCACTCTTGATTATCGCGAAAATGTGACAACGCTTCC
Source organism: Hyalomma asiaticum (assembly GCA_013339685.2). Taxonomy (NCBI): domain Eukaryota; kingdom Metazoa; phylum Arthropoda; class Arachnida; order Ixodida; family Ixodidae; genus Hyalomma; species Hyalomma asiaticum. Next base: position 76,668,942 of record CM023490.1, read on the forward strand.
TTGGTGCATCTCTTGCTCTGCGCATGTCGCGATGTGATGCTGTCGGTATATATATATATATATGTCACCTTCTTCCAATAAAATATAGTTGCGAGTCAGCGCCGTGTTGTTCGTTTCCTTCTATTATCCTCGTGTATGTTGCGCTGTAACCAAGTGAAAAAATGCATTTTAGAGCTGTTGGCCATGTTGTTGCACCAGGAAGGCCAGTTCCTAATCTGGTGTTTCAGTGAGTTACGCAGATGAGTGATGGTTGTGGTGGAACCCCCATGCATGTCATGCCCCGAACCTCCCCCGGCGGGAGGGGTCTTTCAAAGGTGTTATATTGTTTGGTTACGACAGTGGAAAGCGAAATGGTTAGTGGAAAGGAAAAAGATAAGGCTTAGTACAAGAGATGTTACAGTAAGAACAAAAAAAAGAATAAAAAAGAAAAAGGAGCATTCGAACGTTGGACCCCTCGATACGTGACAAAAGCAAGGCCTAGTTGTTTTGGTCGCCGGGTCGCGGAGGTGTTTACGGAGAAATCCCTGCTACATGCTATATCGCACTGTGATGTGATCAAATTCAAAGTCTCCGCGATACAGAAGTTTCGCTGATTTCGAATACCAGGAAGGCGTGGCTAACCGTTTCGAATGCAACGCGCCGTTTTTCGCCGTACTCGTGGTACTATCCCACGTTGTCCCTCACTGACAATGTCTTGCGCGTCCTCCCTCCCCTTTTCTCCTTCAGCGCGGGAATACGGTGTGCTGCAAAGCTGGAAGTGTGGGACGCTCTGAAGGATGCATAGCAATCTAGTTCGCGTTCGCAGAGGAGCGGTCATAATAGATCCCATGATCGTTTATCGGTGTTGCTGCTTACGTCGTTATATGTTGAAAGTGTACTCATGTATTATGCCGCTCGCCCTTACTCACGTCTAGTCATTTTACCTTATCAGAAAACCTGTGCGAAGAGCTTAGCATCATACCGGCAGTCGAGAATTATGTATGTTAGTTCACCGTAACAATATTGACAAGCTGCTATTTACGTCACCAGTGGTGATTAAGATGAGGACGGAAGGTTTAACGTCTTGTTATTCATTTAACCTTGCAAGAGGTCGCTTCACAGTAAAATGATACTAATAATAGCAATAGGTTAGTGTCGTACATAAAATACTGTTTTCAGAACCCCGAGCACAGTATCGCGGCGTGGGCAGTTACAATCTTCATACTTGTCCTAAATTGACGACCGATCTTAGTTTCGTTTTTTTTTTGCCTATATATTTGTAATGTGGGTTTGTTTTTATTCTAATAAAACGGCTACAAACGTCTCTAAAACACTCGTCGTTTGAAAATTTCTTTCGCGACATCGAGGATCGCGTATGGAGAAAAAATATATGCAAAGCTCTGCCAAGCTGATGAAGTCGTCTCGGTGGCTCCCGAGTGTTGCCATAGCAACCAATCCTCCGTCGCCGATTGGTCACATCGCCGCCGGCGGCCGGCAACGGCCGCCGGACAATTTAGCTCTCGGCATCAAAATCTCCGGCAAGCTCTGCGCCGAGAAAATCCTGCCGTTTTGAAGGAGGATCGCCGTCGGCCGGCGAGTTCAGAACGTCAAGCTGCTTTGCCGTAGGGTAGCGGTGCCTACTCCACCGTCGGCTCCCCCAGCCGCGCGTCGGCTGTGGCTTTGAAAGGAAGTAAAAAGTCCACGCGCATCGCCAGTGCGAAGCACGTGTTGAGCTGAGACGGGCCTGGTAGCGGCCGTGGCTCCCACAACCTTCTATTCAGTGCTCTATATTCCTTACCGCATCAATTTTGCAATAGCTTTTCTTATTAATATTAATTAACTGCTGAAGAACATGCAAAAGCGTTGTCTTTTGAATGTGATAATGTCGTTTGTTGTTTAGCCGGATTGGCCTCATCATTCAACCGATGTTCAGCGCCTACGCGTACTGCTGCGCCACGGGGGCATCTACCTCGACGCCGACGTCTTCGTGGTGCAGTCCCTCCGCCGGTTCCTGCGCTACGAGGCAACCGCACCGTGCGGATTTGGCAACATGATCTTTATCGCCCACAAGAACTCCCGATTCCTCCGCCTGTTCATGGAGACTTACCGCGAGTAAGTGGCGCGCACCTTCAGCGATTGCGGAGAGATTAGCAGTGCCGGCTTACCGCATATGGTAGTGACGGTAATGCCGTACCGTCATGGTCGGCGCGCGGCTATTTTAGTCGGAAAGAACTGCAATAGTTGCTCGGTGAGCCCTGAAACGTCATCAGATGGCAAAACTCGCTGGTAAAGTTCCCACGAGCTAAATTTTCTACCTGCCCACCACGACAGTACGGCATTACCGTACTTACCCTACGGTAAGCCGCCGCTGCTAAAACTCCCTATTGCTTGGCTTACTGGGCAGTGCATAACATGATAACTAGCAGAGGGAAATTACAAAGGATACTTTGGTATTGACCAGGCAGAAATGGAACCGAATTGTGCGGGACAGGTTGCTGATAACTGGAAGAAGCCTGCGCCCCGCAGTAGAAAGGGCTGGTGGCGATGGCGGTGATGATCAATACTGTGTCTCTTGTTGCATATGAAAGCAACATAAATCGAATTGCGTTGATTAAATTAAGTTGCTAGGGTCCGTGAGACTACGTTACGTGCACCGTGTTCCGCCCTAGCGTCCTCCCTTTCCGAAAAGTGCAGCGGTTTTGGGCGTCGGCACGCAACTTGGCTATTTGAACAGCCGCTACGGGTTGCCTCCTTAGCATATCGTGAACCAAGATGTCTACTTATGTTCATTCCGCTATGTTCACATTAAAAATGCCTAAGGGTTATGTAAAGCGCAAGCAGTTACTCGACGCTGCTACTCGACGCCAATAAAACCCCCTTCACTTTAAATAACCATCTCGTTAAGGCCCACAGCATTTACCGTCTCATCTGACTGATAGGGAAACCGTGCCAATCGCGTGTGCGAATGCGCTAGCCGCTTCTTCAGCTAAGCTTACCAAGGAGTACTCGAATCCAAGCTACTGCTCTCGCATACATAAATGTCCTCTAGAATACGAAACAAGGAAATATCCCGGCCCTAGTCGTGAAACACTAAGGCCTGTTTCACATGCGGGCGATTTTACCCCAAGAGCGGCGCGGCGGCGGCCGCGCGCTCCCCAAAACCTGTTTTTAGAGCGTCTCGCGCCGCTGCGAATGATTTCGCAAAACTCGGAAAATATCGCGAGCGGCGCTAGCGGCTGAAATCTCTATTGGCCGGTCAGGCGCATGACGCAGGAAGCACGTGACCGGGGCGGAGTCGCGGCGCCGATCGGTTCGGAGGAGAGCTCCCGTTCAGGCGAAGCTCCGTAGCAGACGACGTTTTCCAGCAGGCATCCCCTGCTACTTGCTCACGCCGTTTCCAAGGGGTCCTGGAGGCGTAGATGTGCTGCCCTGTTCCTTTTGTCGCTGCCGACAAAGTTTCCATTCGAAACGGACAGATTGTTTGCACGTGCTATATTGCGCTTTTATATTTTTGTCGGGTGTTGTTAACCATATGGGTCCTGGCAGAGGGACCCCGCGGCGCTCGGTGCTTCGCATTCCTAGCACATGTTGCTTTTTTTTCCTCTTGTTTATAGCTTCGACCTCACTAGAATAGTCTTGTCTTCCGTCAAACTGCCCCGTGGCCCGATAAGAATAAGGGCCGCCGGCACACGAGTGCCTTGCCGCGTTGGAGAAAAAAGACCCTTGAAGTTCCTGGGCGAGTTTCAAACCACAGGAACCTATTCTTTCTTTTGCTTCTATACGGCCAATTCTATGGGCTCGCAACAGAACGTTAAAAGAAAAAGGAAAAGAAAGTTAAGAAATAAACGGAACTAAAAAAGGTGAAGCCCACAACTGAACTGCACCTAAACAAGAAAACTTCGAGCAAGGCGCAGGACCCCGCGTGTGCGGGCGCTCTCCGCTAACCGCATTGCGCATCGCAGCGGCGGGCGTCGCACAAACGCGATGCATCTGAAACGAAGCCGCGTCCGCGCGCCGCTCTGCGGCCGGATCGCGCGAACGCCGCCGCGCAGCCGCTCGCATGTGAAACAGGCTTAAAGGGACCCTGAAACGGTTTTGACGATTTTGTGCAAACATGGTGATCCGGTAGAGCGGGTCACTAGGACCATTACAGGACAGATTTTAGCGCTGTGCGTAAAGTGTGTAATTTACAATAAGGTTTTGAACACGCGTATCGCAAAAGGTCGCAGCGGCTCGCCAAAAAGCGTTTTCAAACGCCCCCGTCATCGAGCGATCGAATGAGAGGTCGCTGATTGGCCCCGACCCAAGTGACGTGCACGTAATTTTCAAAACCTAGCTGCGAACAACGTGCTTCTACAACGTACTGCTTCGTTTCAGCCAACGGTATCATCGCGGCATCTGGCGGCGTCACACGAGTCGCCGGCGCTCTATTACAGAGGCTAGCACTGCCGAGGCGGGCGACCTCAGTGAGGATATCGGGGCGCTATGTCACTACGGGAGGCTCGGCAGAGCGTCTGACGCGGGAGGCGCTGTCGTCGCTAGCGCGCACTCCGCAGCAGATCGAGTTGAGGAGGAACAGCAGTGGTAAGGAGGAAGGCGACAGAAATAAGCCCATAGCTGCCTTAGCGCATTGTGCTTCGCTTTATTTATGGTGTGAATGATTTCGCAATTGTGTTGCCTAATCAGTGACGCAATGTCAAAAAAAGTTTCAGGGACCCTTTAAGGCTACCACGCCGCTCGTAGCGTCCCCTTCGTCCTTTCCCTCCTCCACGCCCTCACTTTCCCTTCCTTTCCATCGGCACTCTCACACCGGCGAGCCAGAACCTGTTTTTGTCGCCTGCTAGCGCGCGGGAGAGAGCTCTCCGCGCCACGCCCCCCTTCGTTGGGCTGTTTGTTGTGCGGAGCCGCCCATATGTTTTGCCGTGCTCGCACGGTGCGCTCGCTGTCTTTCGCTCACTAGAGCGATTTAAAATGTCCTTTAACAACAGTCTATCGACAGGGCATCACTGCATTGCTTACCGTTGCACCCAGTGGCGTAGCCAGAAATTTTTTTCGGGGGGGGCTAGGAGTTTTCGACGGACAGGATGGACGGAGTCGGAGCTTCACTGTGTGTGTGTATATATATATATATATATATATATATATATATATATATATATATATATATATATATATATATATATACTTTTTCGGAACGAAAATGTGCACGCGGCGCATTTGCGCGGACCGCCGCCCAATAAGTATACATTCGTTCAGCATCTGCGAACTACTTCAGCCTTCAGTTGTCATATCAACTGGGTCCCGAAATAACGATACTCTCGCCCATTCAAAACATTTACAGAATGCAATGTATCGACGAAATCTAGTAGAAAGACATTTATTTCCCCGCCACCGCGAAGATTCGTCACTTGCGCACGCTACTACCTTTGTGATAATTTCAAAATAAAGTATAATTATCGATGTACACATACGCATGAAATGCTGTAAAGAATTCGTGATAGCAGGCGCAGCCGGGAACAGCGGGCAGCATACCTGAGGTAGGTAAGCTGAAAATGACGCTATAACAAACACATTTTTTGAAGCACTTTATAAATTGATCGTGGCGTTGTCCTGATAAACTCCGGAAGACTCTCTCCAACTTAACATGCTAGTAGACATACAGGACGACATTTTGGTATATATTTCGTATTTATGGATTCCTCACCGAAACTTACCTGTTCGCTACATTATACAGGCGCTTCTTTTACCAAATTTTCGATACATTTGCAGGAAGAACAGAGATTCGCCTGCGATTGTGATTATAAGCCGCTCCAGATCTATCTGTCGTGAACATATTACCACTTCTTTTTTAAAAGAATTAAGTCTATTGCGTTACAGAAAAATGCCGTCCTCATTAACATTGTAGGCCTCCCAAAACATGGCTTTGTCTCCACTAAACTCACAAACACCACCATCCTGGCCCTTTCAAGAATAATTACTGACACATTTGTTAAGCTGAAAAACGTGCTAAAATATCTCTTAATATTGAAAAAGCTTTCTATGTGGTTTGTCACTTCACACTTCTAGCCAGATAAATTAAAAATCCCATGGTGCTACTGGGACTAACGCCAGTTTAATCCTACATTTACTTCGAGGCATGCGGAATGCAAGTTGCGATCAATAAATCTGATTTGGAACTCACTGAAGTGAACTCCGGAATGTTGAGATGTCCCTACTTCGCGCAAAGGGGGAGGGGGTTCTAAGCCGCAACAATTCACAAGTACCACAACTACGCTACGACTCCGTTCGAAATGCTTCACGCAATCACCCCCTCTGGCCACACACCTCAACAACCATTTAACCAAACCGGATTCGTGCTGGGGCCGGGAAGAGGAAACAGTCTTAGTTAAGCCATCAAAACATGGAATTTAATATGTGAACATGATCGAAGTATACACTTAACAATTAGTAGCGAACGTAATGATGCAAGGCAAACAAAGAGCAACGTAAACGCATAGTGCAGCACAAGAATTAACAACGGAAACAAACTCATCAATGAACGGCAGATACAATGGGTAAAACAGCTCATAAACTAACGGCGCAATGTCTTAAGTGCACTTGCTGCCGCCAACGAAGACAACGCTTATCTGGGTGGGCTCCATCGGCGCATAGGTCTCGTCGCCGGCCTGTGGACTGGTGCTTGGGTGCTCTCGAAGGCGCCGTGGCTCACGGATTCTCCCCGATCATTGCTGCTCGCATCGTGCTCTCGCAGACTACATCGTCTCTCCGAGATTGGAGAGCCGAACGGCCAGGCTTGCACGAGAGATAGCAAACGAAGCTTACTTCTTCACACGACAGAGGGCCTTTCTTCGAGTCTCCCGAATCTCCAAAATTCCACCCTGTCCTCTGTCCCGAGACGAGTTTTTCTCTCCGACAGCCCGCCTCACCAGGGCCTCTATCTAATGGTTGTCTACGGCAACGTCGCCGGTAGAAATCGCACCAGTTCCACCCGCCATGCGACCATTGTTTGGGACTCGCCTCCACAGTGTAACGCAGTACCAGCTCCTCTCCAAAAATATAAAAAGCAAAATATAAACATACACAAAACTCGACATTCGGACAGGACGTCGGACAGCCTAACCGGCGACACTTGTGTACAGATTATCGTAACGAGCGTTAGCTACCACCGCTTCCATTCCGAAGCACTCCAGGTGCAAGCAATTTGGCACCGTCTAGGCGCCCACAGGCTGGAAGTGCCTGGTGAAAAGACGCGCCTGTAGGCTGTCCCTCCTTTGTGGCCGGTCAGATGTGCGCGTACGAGAAGCAGTTCTACTTACTGCATTGCTCGGTGATCGAAGCATACCGGGGATGCTCGATGGCTTTATTCAAGCACTTATGAGCGCGCTGGGTTCGCTTTGGCGTCGACATTCTGTTTCTTCAAGGTCGCCGACTAATGCACACTCTCATCTGGGGCCGCCGCGCAAACGTCAGCTCTGCTGTCAAAGCGAGGTTGCCGCAAAACTCTCGGGTAACGAAAGCCCCAGCGATTCTCTGACCGCAGCGGCAGTCGAAAAATAGGATTGTGTCTCGCCCGTGTCTCGGCCCGCCGACGCGCCTCGGGGAGCCACAATGGCACAAGGGTCGGTATTAGGCCCAATATTTCCTGTATCAATTACGTTCGCCGTAAGCTTCTAACTTGCGAAGTTCACAAATGTACTCACTTGATCGGCAGCACTAGCATCGACAAATACTAGATTATCAACTACTACTAGCCGTATCTCACTGGTTTTGCAAACTGAAAGGTCATGTGTTTTAACCTTACGAGATCGCTTGCTACACTGAGTTGACAATATTACATCCATAGCGCTCGATTTAGACACGTCAAGGTTAAAAAGAAGTTTGTAAAAGAAAGCTTTCTTATGGTTCTTACACGCCCTATGACCTTCATCGGGCTTTGTACGTTCTTACTTTCTTATTTCGCTGTCACTTAGGTCGCTGTTTAAAAACATGGGGGCTGATGTAAACAACTTCTTTGGCTCCGTTACTACGCGAGGTCCAAGAATAGTGAGTTTCCTTCTGCCTAAAAGAGAAGTAATATCCCGTTCAGTGAGTTGCATGTTACAGACATGCCATATTTTCGTCCCCGATTCCGTACGCCAGGCAAGCAAATAATGGTAGTGCATACAACCCTCAATTGTAACAATGCCAATGGCGAATAATCGCAGGACTTTCTCGGTGCTTTAACTTGGAATTGAATTAACAGTAGCAGAATTTTCCTGTTTCATGCATCTAAACACTAGTTTCTTCGAAATAAAGCATCGTGATAAATTTATTTACTTGAATGAGCAGAGGCTCGATGTGGGCAAGTTTCTTTTGCATGCTTGGAATGCCTGTCCTTTGTACGTGTTTTGTTTTTGTCCCCGTTGTCTTGCGCTCTTTTGCACTTTTGCTTGAAAATGTAGCCTTCTCTATTCGAGTTGTCCGACCAGATACTGTAGCCGAAAAAGGAATTGATATAATGAGATTTTTTCTCATTTTATTTTCCCATTGGCCGCTCATGGATTGTGTCATGTACTGATTGATCGATCAATCGTCTCGGTGACTGTAGTTATTTCGGCTGTTATATTTCGGCAGTTATTTCGGCAACGCTGTATATTGTATTCAAGAAATGAAATGATGTCAAGTTAATTTCCTGCCTTGCTGTGATTAACAAGACATCGTATGACCTCATCTGAGCAATAGCAAGGGACTATTCAAATATGATCAGAGAATTCACATATAATCCACATCTCGTAGGCACGTTAAAAAGGCACTGTATTGTCAGAGGATATAAGGTATCATGTAAGTACAAATCAGTTGAAGAAAATGACTTAGCATTCGAGGTCTCGCTCATTTGTTGGCGCTGCGAAGATGAGCTTCCCCAGAAAACGGAGAGCTGCTGCTGTCCTTGAGACATATTGCCGCGAAAGCGACGATACGAATATGGTCACCCCTTCTTAAATGAATGTCGCGACCACCGCCTGCTGGTAGCGGAGTTGTTGACCCTTGTGCACGCTCGGCGATGAACCGCAGCGCGGTCTTTTTGTCGACTCGTTATTCCGTAGTTTACTAGCTTGTGGATAGCACTGCAAAGCAGTGCTGTCCACTCGGAAGGTTGGTTGAAATTTTCTCTCTCTGGGGCATCGTTCTCGCAAGGGGACACGCGTGAGCGCACATTGCTACCATGTGTAAGTCGTCAAGAAAAATTACGAAAGCGAAGCTGTATTGGGCCACCCATGTAGGGGCACTGCTCAAAAAGAAAAAAAGACGCATCCACTGTACGCCACATTCCCCACGCGACCGCATACAACGTACCAAAAGCGTCAGCGCCCCACAGAAACAGGAATAAGAGGGGAAGAAGGATCGGGCGGCACAGAAGGCGTTGCACAGGGAACAGCGGCGTACTTTGCTTTGTGTTTGGTTCGCTAGCTCGATGACCTTGGCCTGCAAACGTTTCACCCGCAACAAAACCACGCATGTTTCCGGGTACGGAGACTCGCCATGTTCTTCCATCACCGCAGAGAGCTAATTGTCAACACATTGCAGAAGCTTCTGCCTGCCGCAGCGCTGTGCTGCAAAGACTGCAAGCTCCCCTTTCAGTCTCTTATCGCCGCATCCTTTGCCAATAAATGACATATGCCCCTCGTTTGCCAGCACCGTCCCCTGCAGACAAGCTACAACTTTCCCCGCCATAGAGTGATAACTTCCTTTGCAAGTTGAAAGAGCCGCGTTCTTCGTTTTTAAGCCCACCACAAAGACGCGAATGCCCGTAGCCGCACCTTCGCCGAGTGGACACCTTTGTAATGGGCCAGCATAGATAGGCAGTGGGGCACCGGCCGGAAAAATTTCGGGGGGGGGGGCTTCAGCCCGGTCAGCCCATGCGTGCCTACGCCACTGGTTGCACCTACAACTACAGGAAAAGAAATACTGCACGTAAACATCTGCGCAGAAAGCACAACGTTGCGTAGGAGGAGTGCGGCTGCGCACTCACTGACGTACTCGTGCCAAAACGCCGCACCGCTCATGTTCCCACGCGGTCTAACGCTGGTGTGGCCAACACCCCCTGAACCCTAGTCAGCGTATGGTACGAATGTCCCAGATTTCTTCTTTCATTCTCTCTCCCTACTCGATTAGCTTCAACCATGACAGCTAAACGCGTTTCACAGTACTACCAAAGCAAGGGGTTTTAGTACGGACATTCCTTTTTCTTTCTTTCTTTTTATGTTGCTCTTCTCCTTGCTGATGTATGATTCCGGCCCGTACGAAGAGCTTTTCACTTCCTCATTGACTTTCAGCCTGTAGCAGCAGCCAAGAAACGGTCTGTTTTCTACTTATGTGAGCCGCTGTACGCACATTCCCGGAACCTTTGTAGTTTGTTGGAGGGAGGCTCCACGCTTCTCTCAGCAGTCCCTATTTTGTCTCTGTAGTGTGTGCTGGTACTTGTATATATATATTTGGGACGAAGGCGTTTACGCTCGCGTGTTTGAAAGGTCCTCCACCTAGTTAGTAGAAAAATCATGCAGAGCGAACAAGCGTGCGGGTCCGTCCTGCGCAGCGCAAACCAGGTGGGTGTGTTTTGTTGAACAGCAAACGTGCTTCAGCACCTTCTGTGACGCGGACGCTTCCTAAAGAAACAGCGGGGAGCTCGACGGAAGTCGATAATGAACTAGGCTGCGAAAACGGACCCGAATGATTACCTTTTAACCATGATAGCGATAAATGGGAAACCCGATTAGAACAAGAAAAATCCAGGTCTCACGCACCGTGGGAGCCAATGTTATGCCAAGATGCCAGCGAGGTTTTTACGTATTAGCCAATGTTATTCATTACAGAGAAAGTCAGCACACAATAGCCGACAGTTGAAGGAACTCTAGCCAAGAACGGCTATCAAGCGCTGGTTTTAATTGAGTAAATGCCGCACATATGTCATGGCTTATACATCATGCCACAACATTTTTACGATACTATGCAGACGGATATGCGTGTGGCATTTACTGATTGACTATCACACCTTGTTAAAGTTTACTTGCTTTCTTGTCAGTGTCTGAACCCCATTGCACTACTTCTTGAGTTTGTCTTTATGTTGAGTAGTGACCATATCGATCCACGATCATGTCGTGTCATGAACATGATGATAAAATATCACCTCCCTCGATCTGTACCTTTAGTTTCACACCCATTTCAACCCCCCTAAATCTTTCATGTTGAGTCATAGTCATGTCGTGCATGACCATATCATGTCATGAAAATGACTAACTCATATCGCATCTTCTCCAGCGCCTTTCGTTTTACAACCGGTATCGACCCCTTTTCATAGCTTTTTTCATAATTATGCTCGTGTCATATCATGTAATTGATGTCATGAACATGATTATAACTTAGATCCCTCGAGCTTTACTTTTCCTTTCACACCCACGTTCACCCCTTCCGTTAATTTTCGCTCTGTCATGCTCACGTCACATCATGTATTTCATGTCATGAACTTGACTGACTCGTATAGCCTCTCTCGACATATATATCTTTCGTTTGACACCCATCTTGACCTCCTTCCTTTACATTTAATTTTGCAGAGTCATGTTCATGACATGAGCATGTGTCATGAACGTAACTATGACCACTATTACATTCCGCGACATGCACCTTTTGTTTGACACCCACATCGATCCCCTTCCACTGGTCTTATGTTTGCAGAGTCATGCTCATGCCATAGCATGCACATCATGTCATGTCATGAACGTAACTACGACTAATACTACAGTCTTCGACAGGCACCGTTTGTTTGACACCAATATCGATCCTCTTCCAATAGTATTATGTTTCCAGAGTCATGCTCATGTCATGAACGTGACCATGACCAATATCACACCCTTCGAGATGCACCTTTCGTTTGACACCCATCTCGACTGCCTTCTTACAGTTTCAAGGTTTTCCTTCTATTATGTGTCATTAATTACATGCTTTGCCAAATCAAGTCGTTCTTTAATCGTGCTTTGGTAATTATCGCGGCACACTCTCATTATCCTAACCACTCTAACCTAACTTGTGCGACTTACAAACATTAGTCAGCGATATTCAATAATTGATTTCTGGACATGCTCATTTTCATACTGTATTTCATACTTGTAGTCATGAGCATGACTTAAAGGGACCCTGAAACGGTTTTGACGATTTTAGGCAAACATGGTGATCCAGTAGAGCGAGTCATTAGGATCATTTGAGGGCTGATTTCAGCCCTCCTTTATAGTCATGCCAGACAACATATAAGGCCGCCAGAAAGCCAGTGCGCAGTTTTCATGGTTTTGCTAACAACTGCAGGAAAAGGAAACTCTTTCCGACCAGACCGGAGAGTTCATGGATGGGTACTTTTCAAGATGTGTCGTTTTCCTCTTGAGAAGGAGCAGCGGCATTCATGGATTACATGCTTAAACGGGAAAATCTGTGTACACAGAGACGTTCTCAGGCATATCGGAGACCTATAATTTCTGGCAAACACACCGATAGTCAACCTCGCCTTTGACTGCAAGAAGCCTGCCCGACAAGTCCCGCAACGATCAGTCAGCTCGGCGAACTAAGAAAAACGGCAAACATGTGCTTTTTTAATGACTGAATAGTCTTTCTTTAACAATTTCGACTTAGTTTTGCGCATTACAGGGCGAAATTTGCAACAACAGTACACTGAGTAGACGAGAACAAAAAAAAATGACACTGCTCACTTCCGAGGCCGATCATAGGTTTGAGCACGGGAGCGCTCTGATTGATATCGGGTGCTGGTATCTGCCTCACAGGAGGCAGAAACACCAGCTATCTTCGCTGTTGGGTATGATAACAAAATTGGCAGATCCCACGTACAGTGGCAACCAAGGAAATGCGGAGCACGCATCAGAAACGTCAAATGGATTTGCATTGTTGTCTCGCTACACCGAGTTTGGTACACATGAAGTTAACGAAACGGCCGCAAGAGCACCAAGACTGTAGCATGTAAACCACGCCGCTCATACACGCATGTCATGATTCTAACGTATATGACCTGTCATTTACGTTCGTCATGCAGTCGTGTTGTGCCATAGCAACTTTGGTATACATACCATTAACGAAACGAGTGGCATGTAGATCATGCCGCTTATGACATGCATGTCATGATTTTCATGTTATGACCTGTCATTTGCGTTCGTCATGGAGTCATGTTGTGGCATACCGATTTTCGTATACATCCCGTTAACGAAACGACCAGGAGAGCACCAACACCGTGACATGTAAATCATGCCGCTCATGACATACATGTCATGCTTTTCACGCTATGATCTGTCGTTTATGTTCGTCATGCAGTCATGTTGTGGCATACCAGTATTTTCGCATACATCCCATTAGCGAAGCGGCCAGGAGAGCACCAAGACCCTGGCGTGTAAATCATGCCGCTCATGACATGTATGTTATGATTTTCATGTTATGACCAGTCATTTATGTTCGTCATGCAGTCATGTTGTGGCATACCAATTTTCGTGAGCATCCCGTTAACGAAACGACCAGGAGAGCACCAACACCGTGACATGTAAATCATGCCGCTCATGACATACATGTCATGCTTTTCACGCTATGGTCTGTCGTTTATGTTCATCATGCAGTCATGTTGTGGCATACCAGTTTTCCTATACATCCCATTAACGAAACGGCCAGGAGAGCACAAAATCGTAGGCGGATAGATAGATAGATAGATAGATAGATAGATAGATAGATAGATAGATAGATAGATAGATAGATACGGTCAATGTTACCGAAGTTCGCTAAGAAATGCTTCGCATTTTAAAAAAAACCCGCATTTCCCCGAAGGGGAGTATGAGGAAGTGCGAAGCACGGGGTGATGCTATGAGGGGGCGCGCGCGACTAAACTGCAGCGGGACCGGCGGCCCGCTTACGCGCAGCATCACGGGCCCTTCGTTGCGCTGCCTTGTCTTCAGCCGATGCAGCATCTTCAACGACGCGTGCAATGCTCGCATTCGATTGCGTTGTACTAGTTGTTGGAGGTATCGCAGTCGAGGTTGATGCCTGCGATGGATCCATACCTATGACGGCGTTCACCACAAACCACGAGCGAGAAGTGAGAGCGAGCGGCGGACGTTTATATACGGGACTGACGCGCCGGCGCCACACACACAACACGTGACGGCGGAGCGAAACACGCCAGGCAGTTGGAGAGGGGGTGAGCGGTGGGGAGAGTACGCACACGAGGGGCTGTTACCGGGCGAGGAGGGAGCTCTCAGGGCGAGGGGAAAGGCGGCGGCCGAGGGTGAGTGCAAACCTAACGGGGGGAGAGGCACACCAGCTGCATGGCGCCGTGACGTCACGGCGCGGAGAGGGTGCGAGGAGCCGGCGCGGCGCGCGCAGCAACGGCGCGGAGGCGCCAGCTGCACAACGCGCCGTGACGTCACGGCGTGGAGAGCGGTGCGGAGCCGGCGCGGGGCGCGCGCAGCCACGGAGCGGAGGGCGGAGCGCGCGCAGTCACGTGGGGCGTGACGTCGCTGCGCCGTTGCTACAGACGCTCCTCTCCGCTCCTTGCGCCGTTGCTAGGGGAGAGGAGGAGGAGCGCGGATGCCGGCGGAGTTTTCGGGGTCGCTTAAGAAGTGCATTCGCACTTAAAATCACATCATCTCCCCCTACGAGCAACATGGTGAGATGCGAAAGCATGCACTTCGGCATGCCGATGCCGTGTTGCTTCCGGTCGAACCAAGCCGGTCGCACACATTGCAGCTATTGCCGAGGCTCAGATCGAGGAAGTCGCGCTTGAACCGCGCGTCAGAACCGTCGAAGACCGGGCGTTGTAATGGCCTCGAACGTCTTGCTGCTCTGGCCGCAGACTCGCGTTGCCTCGTCACTTTGGTATCGGGAGCTGCCACTCGACGCTGCCGTTGCGCTTCGACTTTCCGAGCCCGGAGCCGGCTTGATAACGCTGACGTTCCACTTCGGCGTGCCGAGCTTGTGTTGCTTCCGTAGAACTTTCCTGCCGACATTGACGTTCGCGTTCGGCTTCCTTGGCCCGAAGTTCGGGATCCACTTGCCGACGCTGACGTTTACGTTCGGCTTCCCGAGCTTTCCTCTGCTACGCGGAGGTGGCGCTACCGCTGCAACTAGCGCCGACGCTGACGTTCATGGAGTTTCGCACATCGTTGCACAGAGATAGAACGACGGAAGCACAGCGAACGCACGCAATTATACTGCGCCGCGACACTCCTGCTGACACATGCAATGATTTGCTGCGCCGCACCTGTGGCGGAAAGGGGGAGAGGAGAGGAGAAGACCACACACTTGCGTAGGAAAGGAAAATGAGGGAGGGTTGCGAATTCGCAGTACGGGTGCGGACGCCGCAGAACGGACACTGCTCCGTACATGAGATGCCCTCGCATCTAAAAAAGGGGGGGAGGGGGTCCATGCAATGTCTGGCCTGCGGACTCCGCCTAGCCGACGGCTCATCGTCGCGTTCCTTCTCACCCTCGTTTTGGCCTCTCCCGTTTCTTTCTCGTGACACAAACTCTAATCCACGCCTATCTGTCGTCTCACTGAGTGAAAGAAAAAAAAACGGCGAAAGGAAAAAAAATTACAGCCCTAGCACTCCGTACAAATGGTTAACCAGCGAAGCTGAAATGTGCGGCGCCGGTGTTTAGCAGTGGGTTCAACCCGACACAGACGTCGTAGCCGAAGCCAAAGTGCCGCTGGAGAAACTCTTGCTGAAAGCGGGCGTTCGCCCCGCGAACGCGCTCCCGCAATCATCACGTCGACGCTGTTCTGCCCGCAACGCTGCTTCGGCGCGCCGTCGTTGGTGGTGGTAGTGATTATGGTAGGAAAAGACGCTTATTTCTGCAGCCCAAACTGGGAGCACGGCGCAGCGTCTTGGGGAGGGGATAATGGGAAATAAAGAATACAGAAAGAATACAGAAAGGTAATGAGAGATGTCAGGGTTCACTCAGCACTGCAGAAGTAAGCCGGCGGAAAGGGGAGGCGCGGGAGGGCAACCCGGGCTCAGCGGTAGGCTGCAATGCCAGTCTCATCTATGAAGTCCACCAGAGTCTGCAGCGCTGGTAGATGGGGGCGAGTCGGGAAGAGCAAGTGGTGAAGTGTGGTGGCTGGAAGTCCCTGCCTCCGGTAGGCTGTGATGACCCTCGAACGTTCCTGTGCAAGTCCGGGACAGGCACAGAGGAGGTGTTCGAGAGTCTCAGGATCCCCGCAGCGGCTGCAGGCTGGAGAGGCGCAGAGGCCCTTGTCGTGTCGGCGGGCTGCTGTCCAGATGCAGCCAGTCCGCAGTCGCAGAAGTGTGGCCCTGGCCCTCCTCGTAAGGCCCTTCTCGGGAAGTGGCTTAGGGCTGTGCCCGCTTGCCACCCTTGGGTCAGGGTGAATCGAGACGAGGAGGCGCTGGAGGCGGGCCTGGGAGTAGTCCCTCGCCGCCACTGCCTGGGTCAGCGGGACACTAGGGAGGTGGGCAGCTTTAGCAAGTGTATCCGCCTCCTCGTTGCCAGCTATGACCACGTGCGAGGGCAACCAGTGGAAGGAGACGGACACTCCGGTAGCGGCAAGGGCCTCAAATTTCGTCGCCAGGAGGCTTCCGGTCAGCCCAAACGCCGTCGTTGCAAGCGTTTGACATCGCGAGCTAACATCCCTGGCTTACCCATGTGGAATCTCTCAGTCGAAGCTGATGCGCGCGTGCTCGGCGCCACGGCTGCGAAGGGATGGACGACGGCACTCACGGGCCAGCCAATGGCACGCGCGCTTTGGTACGGCGCAGAGAACGACGTCACTGGAAGGCGCAGCCAATGGAGACCGCGCGCGGTCCATGGACGAGCGGTTTTTCGTTTCTCCTAGCCATATACAGCTTTCGCTGTAAAAAGAGCCAGGCCTGCGCGGAATCGCAGGACAGTGACAGCATAAGCTGAAGGAGCGACCTTCCTAGAGGCCATTGTAAACGCTTGGGGAAACTAGTGCAAGTACAGGTGGGGGGTATCCCCTGCGCCATAACTCTGCGGTTTGGGCTTCTCTCTGCACAGCGGTCTGCTGTGCCCGACGTTGCCCTGCTGCAGCCGCGCGCGTAACTCTGCGATTCACTTCTTCAGCAGCGGTCCGCATCTTGCGAGGAGGTGCCATCAGGTATATCGAACAGCCAAGTCAGGTTGCTGTCGGGGCTGCGCACGTCGCCTGTCACGTGACGCATGGAACGATACGACAAAACCGCTTCACGAGGCAGCGCTTCGTAACAGCACATTTCGAAGGCTATGCGGAGGAAATCAGCGCCAATAGATGGCAGCAGTTTTCCTGTTCTTCACGAGGAGCGATATTGGTTACGGACACGGGCGGCGGCGGCGGCGGCGGCGGACAACTACGGCGCCGTTGTTGTGATCACATAGCAGCTTGCGCTGTAAAAATACTCCATCATCCGCTAAAGAGGACCATGAGGCGATGCGAGGCAGCATGGGCGGTGCACACACCGCGTTTGCGTCGGTTTGACTACGTGTCGCGTTTGCATCGGTTTGACGCTAGCAGACGCTGCCTGCGCCAGCGTTGCCTCTCGCGGGCGAGGGCGCGCTCTCGTTCCTTGCGAGCTGCTAAAGCGTTCATAGAAGACAGAGCGTTTCCATAGTCAACGCACGCCGTTCGGAGATGAGGAATGCCGAGAGGAGACGAGATGGGACAAGGAGAGGAGGGGGAGGAGGTCAACGCGCGCGTTCGGGGAGGATAGGAATGCCGAGAGGAGGGGGAGGGGGATGCGCATGCGCAGTGCGGGTGTGGACACCACACGGCGGAGGGAGGGACGGACAAAGCCCCTGCCATAAGCTGCTTCGCATCTAAAAGCAGAGACCGTGCGAGGGATGTAACCGAAAACAACCACCGCGCGCCTACGCACGACCGCATTCACCCCGCAGCCCCCGCCCCCTTGTGACAATACAACTAAGGAAAAAAAACGTGGTTGATCCTTCTGTCAAAGTAATCGGTATAACAGCAATGTGAAGCCTGTATTCGCGAAGTTGTGGAATGCATAAGCGGCAGTCTGGCGAATCAGGGGCGCGAGATTGTTTGGGTGCTGTGAACATGTGAACACGTTACATGTAGACATCAGCGGCACCTCGACACGGCACAGGGATCCTCCACAGTTGCACACGAGGAAAAGTTCCCGAACGACTCGCATTGCTCCGGGAACACTGAACTGCACGCGCCAGAGCACTGCGCAAACCTGCCATAAACGATGAGCGTCTGCCGACACTTTGCAAGCGCACGGCCGGACTCGAGCGCGGAGGGCGGAGTCGAGTACGGCCGTGGCTTGCGAAACCGAACGGGTTGTCAGCGGATCGTTTTGTGAGAACGCAGTCCACTTCAACGAAATGCCGATCATTTGCTTGTCGACGGCCGTCCTTGCGTTCCTGGAGCAGTGCGCGTCGCAACTCAACACAGCTGGCCATGCAGGAGAAATTTTGTAGCGCCCGCGTTCTCACTATGCCCGACGAACGCAACGTCACGACGCCTTTGGCCTTGACGCCACCACGCCCCTAACTTCCGCTGCGGTCGAGGCGCGAAGACTGCCGAAGTACTGAATACCGGTGAAAATTCGCACGACAGTTTGGTTCCCTCTATCCATCGTTCCTATAGACCTATTCCACCGGCCTACGTCACGAAGATGCGGTGGCGCTGTCGTCGGCAGTTTTGGTTTCGCATGGTAGGCATCCGCCGGCGCGCCTACCGTAGCATCCGCAGCGTTTTCGCTGGTGCGGGCGCTTCTCACCGCCGTGCAATGAAGAAAAAAGTGTTCACCGATGACCTGCGCCGTGGGTTGGTTGTTCAGCAACGCACAAGACATGTGCGATAGGTTTTTATCGGTCTCCTGTTTATGTCTGTCTTAAGGAAAGGGACGAACCTGTAATGCCGGCTCATCGGTTATGCGCCAAACATTTTCGTCACGGCTAAGCATATGTGTCATTATTTAGCGTTAGTGCGGCTTGTTTCATTTGAGAGAAATAGCATTGTCACAAGTTTCTCGAGTGTAATGCTCGACACCAAGTTCCTGGCATAAACAAAGTGCGGACACAGAGCGATGACGCTTACCGCAAAGCGCGCACGGCATTCCCTTAGTTCGATGTGCAGAAATAATAGCGGTCTCATCGTTGGGTGACATCGCGACTGTCATTTTTCTGGCACCAACTCCATACTTCTGATGACGAGGAGGCTGTGACGTCACCGCATACGCTACACGAAGCGTCTACCCGTTTCGGTTTCCGTTTGAAAACATAGTTCATTTGGTTATTTAAAATTATCGGTGAATTTCTGAGCAAACAGAATGATGGTGGCTGCTTCGCTGCTGTCAATACTGGGGCGACACAATCTGCGCCTATTTCCACGCAGCCGTGTCATCCAGCCCAACGCGCAGCACCGCGTGTCCGATAAAATGCAGTGCTACCGCAGCGTCACTGGAGGTGGGCGTCACCGACGGTGGCTTCATAAGCAGGCTGCCCACATCGGAAACTCGCTTCTTCTTACCTTTCGCTACCCGGACGGTATGCGGCAGTTGCTAACTGAATAAACCCGTTATGTTATTATGTGGTATTCGTGCTTCGACAGACCCGGCATCCCACAATACTACTGGAAAACAGTGATATCAGAATACGGTGGAAAAACCGCCGGAGATGACATAAAATGAAGGTAGGTTCGACTCTGAGTGGGTGAAACTTTTTCATCATAAATGTACAGAGGGGTCCACTGTTAAGGGGAACAGTGGAGCGCGTGTCGTCTGGTCGACGCCGCCGCCGGCCAGCTGCGACAACAAGTTTCGCGCAGGAGCAGTGAGCGCTGTGGGCGGCGCTCGCTTGTCGTCTGCAACAGTTGCGGCCGCGCTTCGGA
>CM023490.1:76688907-76795748 GCA_013339685.2 Hyalomma asiaticum
CATCTGGCGGCGTACAAACGACTCGACGGCGCTCTATTACAGAGGCTAATACTGCAGAGGCGGGCGACCTCAGTGAGGATATCGGGGTGCTATGTCGCTACGGAGGGTTCGGCAGAGCGGCTGACACGGGAGGAGCTGTCGTCGCTAGCGCGCACTCCACAGCAGATCGAGTTGAGGAGGAACAGCAGTAGTGAGGAGGAAGGCGACAGAAATAAGCCCATAGCTGCCTTAGCGCACGGTGCTTTGCGCTTTCTTTATAGTGTGATTTCACAATTGTTTTGCCCAATAATTGTCAAAAAAAAAACGTTTCAGGGACCCTTTAAAGCCTGGGTATCATGCTGATTATGCCTGAGTCATGTCCGCGTTAAATTAAGGGTTCGTTTGATATATCGTGTTACGTGATTAGTCATTTAATTCCCAACGTATCGTTTCTTGTGACAATTTTCCATAATTTTGGAACCACCCTCTTTTAAGGACACTCTGATTGAGACATTAAGGTTACTCTAATAGAGACATTAAGGCGAGGTATCACTGTCACCAAAACCAACAGTATTTTTATTATGAGGCGAGTCATCTTACAACAGTAACTGAAAGAAGAGCCGACAGGGTTCCCGGTTTCTCAGTTTTACTGCTACCAACCGGCCCCGCTGATCCCGCCTTTGCCCGCACAATAACAAGCAAAACAATGCCGATGGCAACTGTCCTGCTAATCAGTCAGATCCCACATACTCACAAATGAACCTAACTAACGATTCCGCGATGTTTACAATGAGCGAAAGCAAGATCTTGCTGAAACACACACAACGAATGCACGCACCCGCACGGAGAGCCCGGCGAGCAAACAGCCCAAGATTGCGCCGCCGCTAGGCGTCGCTAGCGGCACTTCATGGCGGCGCCCAGGAGGGCTCTATAGGCGATGCGCAAAGCGCCGACGACGCCATCTGCCGCCACGGCTCGGAAGCGTTGGTGGGTCCGGGCGAGCAGAGTTCCCGCGAGCGTGTACGCGAGTGCACGGATGGATGTGTTTTCATCGTGATTTAACAACTCTGTCGGGTTTCAGCGATGTCGAAAAATAACTGCTGCGTTGTCGGCTGCTCAGACACGCACAAAAAATCGCCAGGAACGCACTTCTAAAGGTTTCCGGTGCTATTTTTTTTTTCATAAGCGAGAGCGACGGCGGTGGTGGATTGCGGCTGTAACGCAGACGGTAGCAATCGCGCTTTGTTTACGGCAGTGTTGGAACGATTACCGTGTTTTATTTCTCCATTTATGTCGTTACGTCTCCAGCGAACGCTACTACGTTTACACTTGGTCGCCTCGCCTGCATTGTAGACGCTACAATGCACACGAGGTTGTTATTACTGATAAGACGCGATGCCTTGGCTCTCTTGAAAAAAATCCCCGCATATCCACATAGTGAATGATGATGATTGGGCGAAGCTCCGGAGGTTCACCGTAAATCGTGCCGAGTTCCGGATTAATTTAGCCATGCTTCATGCTGTATGGACAGACAACTGAGTTCTCTAGAACACTGTGGTATTCGTTTCGCATCTTCTACCTTCAAGAAAATTTGTGAACAACTACTTAAAACTGGGGCTATTGTGATGTAATACGAAACGAAACCGAAACTGAGCAATGCCGGAGTAGACGAAGAGGAACCGGCGTCAACTCGTGACACAAGAGCGCGTGCCAGCGTTCGAGGCGACGAAGAGGAACCGGCGTGAACTCGTGACACAAGAGCGCGTGCCAGCGCTCGAGTCAGCTCAGCGTTCGGTGAAGACGAAGTGGCTACGACGGACAACTACGGCAGACAAGCCTACGCCCTAAAACGAATGGCGCGAAGCGCAATGCCAGATAATGTGGGGCAGGTGACGGCTCCTTTACAAAGGCGCCGTGGAATCACACGTGTACTGCACGAAATCCGCTTCATTCTACCTATTGATGGCACTGGAATGCGATCATCGGTGCAGAATGTTCGCTGTGCGCTCGCCTCAATTATATGCATATTGGCTGTAACAACATGGCACCTGTGCGCATTGAAGGCTTTGACGATCACATAGAACCTAACGCCATTTTGCAACACTTGGTAATAGCTTGCAAAAAACCTAGCAAATATGTAGCCAAGCTAGGTGACCACCAGCTCCGCAGTGACTTAGTCTCGGGCCACTAGCGCAAGCTGCCGAGATATTTTTTCACAAGTTTATCGTGCTAGTTTGAAAGTTTTACCAACTTTGACCCTTCGCGTGGCCCCACCTGTGAAATCCATGCGCCGGTACGAAAGCGCTCCCTCAAAATCTACTATATAAACACATGGCACGTAAACGAAGCTACTGTGTCGAGAAAAAACGTTGCTTCACGCGTCAACGCACGCAGGCATTATCTTGTTGACGCTTGTCTTTGGCAAACACTTGGCGCGTATGGTGACATTGTCGTCCCACGCAGCTGTGACATCGGACACATGTCCACTATTATAAAGTGCGGCTCATTTGCGCACGCTATCACCGCAAAAGTAATTATCTGGGACGCGAACAAGCGCAAATCGCACGCGTGCACTTCCGTCATGCTTGCAGTGAAATGAGGCGTCTGCTACGCGACCCACCAGCGGTTCCAACGGCCGCCGCTACGCGGCTTTCAGTGGCGCCCCTATAGGCGCTGCGCATCGCGTATAGACATGGAGGAAAGCAAAAATAGGAGGGGCCGTCACGTGACAATCTTGAAGCCTAGTCATAAAAAATTTAAAGGAAAGAATCATGGGAAATAGGCCCTCACGTGATAGGCAAGCGGTCGATTTAGTCGACTGGGGAGTTTCGCTTTTGATGCGTCTGCTGCGGAGGCGGCGTAGGTTTCTGCACGGAGCATATGCGGCGTGACAAACGCGCACGCCGAGGCAACGCGCTTGCCAAAGTTGTCGAAGGTTCGAACGTGTGACGCTGCAGAGTCTGTGTAATGTCAGCCAGGAAATGCATCTAACTGCTACAGCACCACTGAACATTACGTTCACGCGGCTTGCCGCTGCGGACACCGGGTTGCAGCGAACGAAGATGTCTGCATGGTGAGCGGCTTTGTGCCCAACAACCAGTACCGCATCGAGGACGACTCGTCGCGTTTTGGTGTGTTCTCCAGCATCGAAATGGGGAAGCCTTTCGCAGTAAAACGGCAAGTTGGGCCAGTTGGTTGGGATTCATTTTTTTCACTTGGTTACAGCGCAACATAGACGAGGACAATAGAAGGAAATGAACAACAATAAAAATACAGTTGCGAGTCAGCGCCGTGTTGTTCATTTCCTTCTATTGTCCTCGTCTATGTTGCGCTGTAACCAAGTGAAAAAAAATGAAGCCTTTCGTCCTGCAAATGTCTGAAGGAAACCGAGCCACATCTGCGACGGCGATTCGTCGCGTTTGGGGTTACTTGAAAAGCAGTGGCGCCAGCACGCGTGGTATATTAACATGTTGAAGAAATGTACCGGCAAAGGTGCTGCTACATCTGCTGATTCTACATCCGAAAACGTTGCTGATGAGCCTTCCCAAGTCCAGTATGAACCGGTATGTTTGCCTGTATTAATGATCACAAGGCTTGCTTATTAAGCGTTTCGCTGCAATTATGGACCTGACATTTAAATTACTTATTTTACATATGCGTGCGAGCCATTTGTACAGGTATTTCGTATTGTAAGATTGATAGATTTCAAATACCTAATAGTAAAAAAAATGTTGAGTGTATCAACAGCTGCCATTTTTCTACACCGACGAGAGACGTGCAAGATGCGTGTGCAAATGGTGTTTTAAAACCGCACGAAACTGAGTGATGGTGAATGAAAGCCACATATTCTACATTATAACCTTGTTTACAAGCTTGTTGTTTGAGTTAGTGTAGGTCAAGTATCAATTATCTGTATGCCATCTGTTTTATAGCTGAATCATAGTAATGAGAGAATGCATGTGGACGACGTTGTCATGGAGGTTGTGTAATTAATAGATGAATATATCAACTTTCATACACAGCAATACAAGTTTTCTCAATGTCTGGTGAAACACCAACGTGCCACGAATGTTTTTTTTCTCACTTTCTCTTTTTCATCTAATTGACATAATCAAATATAACCCAAAGGCTTTTCACAACATTTTATGCCCTGTATTTGTTTGACCTGTCATGATGAGCCATGATACATGCAAAACAAAACTGGTCTTTTGTGTACGTGCATATGCTTATCTTTTGTTGAACAAAACCTAACAGCCGCTATGAAGCCCCCCAAATTAAACCATGCTGCACTGACCTTTCCTGTGCTTTGTACTTCTCCTGTTTGTGCCCAAATGAGCTTGCAGTGTTTTGTAAATAAAGTAACAAATAAATGCTTAAATCAGCTTGCACTAGCAGGATCCTATACATGGCAGTTTTTATGTTGTTGCAATTTTTAAGTTCACAAAGGTGTAAACAGAAATCTTTTTGAACATCTTCTTCCTAGCTTGTTCTGGGTATGTGATTTGTGCCATGGTGTTTGCTCTGGCACCAATTTTTGTACATCTAATCTGTTGCAGCCACAGCTAGCAGAGGACACACTTGAAAAAGCCTTTCTGAGGCGTGAAGCAAGGTGCTATTCAAATTTGCAAGCGGCGACCAAGAAGAAGATCAAGAGACTGCAGCAAGCCCGTCGCCGGCTCCTTCAAAAGGTTGCCCACGTCCAAGACGTCATTAATGATTTAGTTGGTAATAGCTTCAGTAGCTTCACTAGTTACTGAAGCGAAATGGCTTCGGTAGTTTCTCAATAATGTATTGGAGAGCTCGTTCACTTTACATCCAAAGAGTAGACTGGCCTTTTTTAATGTTGCCACAACAGTGTTTGGCAGCTAAGTTAATCATAGTGCCTGCATCCTCTTGCCGAGAAACAGGGTCCTTTTTGCTTGATTCTCTTCCTGGTTTTAGCATTCACTGCAAGGACCCACTGGTGTTAGTGATAACGTGCACTGCATGGATCACTAATGGAGTGCGAAAAGGAATATCATTAAAATGAGATTGTTATGAACATGACTGTACAGTTCTAAGAGCACTGGGGCCATGATGGCAGTCGGTAGGTGCAGCTTCCTCATGGTGAACCAAGCTGGTGCCTCATGTGTACAAATGCAAACTTACCATTACTTTTGGTTATTTGCCCTGTGGGCGCACTGAAAAGGCTTTGTTAGGGTGCATAAAGTTTTCGAATCTGTTATTGGCACATAGCATTGTAGGTAAAAGGTGCTTCACTACTCATGCAAACAAGCAAAATCCTAAAGACTTGAGCTCTAAGTGTAATAGTTGTGGTTCCTCAACATCTACCTAAATAAACTGAGGCACACAATGACTTCTGCATTTTTCCTTCTCGGGAATGTGACTTCTTCTACAAAACAAACTTGTGACATTGCACTCATAAAACAATACTACCACTGAGCAGTCGTGGCAAGCTCATGAGCACTCTGTGCAGACATCAGGGGAGAAATGGGATGCCTTACTGTAGCATGTTTCTTGTTTTGCTTTAAGTTCTAGCTTGAATCACTTGCACATTAATTCTGCTAAAGCATTTGCTTTGCATGGCGTCACACCAAACTGTATAGACCATAACTATGCATCGCTAGAGCATACTGTATAATGATGTGGACATTCTGTGAATGTTCTCAGTGCCTTATTCTTGAGACAAGTGCAACCTAGAGGACAGCAATGCATTTTCAATGTTTACTAGGGCACATCCTTCAGCTGATCATTGTTAGATTTGTCTCTTCGTCACCTGGAACATGATGGTTTTACTACCAAAGTACTCATTGGATTTAGTGTATTCTCTTTAATGTACGCCTTCTATGATTTTGTGTTGGTGTATATATTAAATGAATGTAACTTAATTACTGTTTTTATGCTCTGTCAAATGTACATTCATTTGGGGATTGGAGCTTACTAAAGCTGTCTGCCTTTTAACGTTGCAATGCTTTGGCTCTGCTTGAACAGTGCTAACATTTTTGTAGGTGTGCAATAAAACAAGCTATCTGTCTGCTTTTTACTTGCGGCAAAAGCCAGTGTAGTTTAATGGCTGCATATTTTGTTTGTTCTTTCACAGCACCTCTTTTTTTCTTTTTTTCAACTTTAATTTTGTGACCAACAACTGCCCTTTTGAGATGGTTGCATATTTTTGTAACCAGTACCATCACAAAAGCCTCCAAGTGTTTGTGATTACTGCATACATATTATGGCCTGTAGGGGTAAGATTGGATACAGTGTCTCTGTAAGCAAAAATGCAGCTACAACGCAAGAATACCTGATGTTATTTACATAAATGTATTATGGGTGCTGTTGTGTAACATTATTGTATAACACTATTATAGATATGTCCTCTAGCATTCAAATATGATCACTAATACTGATGCCATGGACCAGTAGCATGATTAGCTTTTTCTATGTGATGCTTGCAATTTTCTGTACTGCTTTACCGTCTAGAATATACCCAGTTATCTTGTTTCTTCCTGTATTTGTGTGAAACGTGCTGGCACCTGTGTGAAACGTGCAATAAGCATTCAATAAATAACAAAACAATCAGTGTTGTAAAGAATATTGATCTTGTTCTTTCACTGCACCTTTCTTTTTTTTTCAACTTTAATTTTGTGACCAACAACTGCCCTTTTGGGATGGTCGCATATTTTTGCCTATATTTGCAACCAGTACCATCACAAAAGCCTCCAAGTGTTTGTGATTACAGCACACATACTATGGCCTGTAGGGGTAAGATTGGATACAGTGTCTCTGTAAGCAAAAATGCAGCTACAACGCAAGAATACCTGACTCTACTGTCTTATTTACATGAATGTATTAGGGGTGCTTGTTGTGTAACATTATTGTATAACATTATTACATATATATCCTCTGGCATTCAAATATGGTCACTAACACTGATGCCATGGACCAGCAGCATGATTAGCTTTTTCTATGTGATGCTTGCAATTTTCTTTACTGCTTTACCTTCTACAATATACCCAGTTATCTTGTTTCTTCCTGCATTTGTGTGAAATGTGCTAGCACCTGTGTGAAACGTGCAATGAGCATTCAATAAATAACGAAACAATCAGTGTTGTAAAGAATGTGCATCCAAGTACGGTGGCAATTGCAGAATCAGTCCACTAGCCCACATGAATTCCATGGTTTCCCTTTGGTGCTGTGTATCCAGTTTTCAAGCCAACAGTTCGCATATATATCATGGAAATGGCTGTTCCAGTGTTGTGTCACATCAGCGGTGAAAGTCCCTACCGCAATGTTGGAGGAGCTGTTGCAGGTTTAATATCGCATTCGAAGTGCTAAATAATGCAGGGCGTGCAAGAGGGGCACTTACACCCACCAAGTCACACCAGCCACCCTTCCTCAATCACCGATGTCCCCATTCTTCACTCCTGCTTACTTACTTTTTTTGTGTTTCGGACACTGTGGAGTCCCGCTGCTATTATTCTGGTTGGTGCAGGCGTAGGGATGTAATATTGTCACGGATTGACATTGCCTCGTGGTGAAATATAAGTGAAGGTGGACGGCGTGGCCGCACGTGCAATTTTAGAAGCGCTTCGACGTCGAAAGTTCTCGGCATTTTTCAGAGAAGACATGGAGATGATGGCCTCCCTGAGCTGGGAAGCTTGAACTTGAAGCGTTCCCCTGCGACCCCCCGGCGTGGTTCCTGATGCCCGAACAACGGTGCTTCGGACCCACAATACGGGGCAAGACAGCGGGCAGCCGTTTGACGTGCACTGGCCACGTGCGCGCGTACACTATTGTTTGCTCGGCGGCCACCGTGTCCAAAGGGGACGAGTACGCACACCGTTGTTGACCGGCGAAGGGCACCCCCCGCCACGCTGATGACCTGTCAATCGGGGGAGCAGAATGAAGAGGCCCGTCGGCGACCACGAGAAAGGTTTTGCCCATCGCTCTCTCCAGTGCATTAATTGCGAGAGGGATATTTTGGGCGGAGCCAGAAATGAAGTTACGGAGCAATTGTCTCACAAACACGCCCCGAGTCCGAAGACAGCGAATCAGGAAAAACATGCGGGTATTTAAGCGAGGAGCATTGAGGAGCTCGGGGTTCTAGTCGCTTGGCTTACATGGCGTAGAAGCCGATCCTCGTATCGCTCTAGAAGTTGTTAGCGTGGCTCTGTATCGGCTGGCCACCTAACCTTAGCCGCTTCGCCTAGTTGAGATGTGCGCTTACCGTCTGCAACGTAGGCATCGGGACTTCGGCTCGAGTTAGTTAAAACTGCTCGGGTTTGCCATCAAGCACTAGCTCCCCGGGAACATCAGCGCCGCAACTCCATCGACCTCAACGCTGTGCCGTACCAGACTGCGGCACCAGACCGTCGTGGACCCTTCGACGCTGCCGGTCATCAGCACGTATGCCACCACCCGTTTCTACCCCTGAACTCTCTACCTGAACTTTTGTAAATTAGACTTTATTGTTCTCATCGCCCTAGTTACTCTTTTGTTCGTAGTTTACTTTTCCTTAGTTTGTCATTTTTGCCTGCTATTATTTGTAAAGCTAGATCTTCGCTGTTATATTCTTAGTTTGAGTGAAGCGTAGTTGTTTGTCTTGTATTTATCGTGCCACTTTATAGATTAAATTTTGTTGTTTTATTTTTCGCAACCACGACTCTGATCCTTCTTCTGTCGTTCCGTACGCAAGTCTGCTTGCGTACGGAACGACCGAAAACTGCCGTGGTTCCCTTCACCGACTTCGCGCCGGGGAGCTTGAACACGGCCCTGTAACAAATATACAGATGCGAACGTTTAAAATTCTCCTCTGCTTAGCAAAATGCACTGAAAACGGGCAGCCCTACGTGAAGAAAGTGAGAAAGACTTACACGTGAAATGCTCTTCCGGGCTTCTTCTTAACGCGATTTGTGCAGCCCAAAGCGACGCGCGAAGTCACTGTTGCCTTCTCAGATATTTAGACGCTTAAAAAAACATGGAAAAGTCACGAAACCGCGTCGCGCTGTCTACGCGCTCTGCCGTCTGTGTCATCATCATCATCATCATCATCAGCCCATCTTATGTCCACTGCAGGACGAAGGCCTCTCCCAATCCTCGCCATCCTTGCCTGTCCTGCGCAAGCTGATTCCATTTGATGCCCGCGAATTTCTTGATTTCGTCCCCCATCTTACTCTCTGCCGCCCACGCTTGCGCTTACCCTCTCTTGGTATCCATTCCGTCGTTCTAACTGTCCATCGGTTATCTAGCCTTCTCATCACGTGGCCTGCCAATGTCCATTTTTTCTTCTTAATATCGTTCATTATGTCGGCGACCCCCGTTTGTTCTCTGACCCACTGGGCTGTCTTCCTATCCCTTAGTGTAACGCCTATCATTTTCCGTTCCATCGCCCGCTGCGCGGTTCTTAACTTCCTCTCTAGTTTCTTTGTAATTCTCCAGGTTTCTGATCCGTAAGTCAGTACTGGCAGGATGCAGTAGTTATATAGTTTCCGCTTGAGTGCTAGTGGTAGGTTTCCGTTCATGAGTTGTGAATGCCTCCCATATGCGCGCCATCCCATGTTTATTCTACGGTGGATTTCTTTTATATGGGTGGGTTCTCCAGTAAGTAGCTGTCCTAGGTACAGATATTCTTCTACGACTTCTAATGTGTGGGTTTCGACCTTGAATAGACGTTTTTTCGCCGTGCCACTCAGCATTATCTTTGTTTTCTGCATGTTCATCCTTAATCCTACCTTAGCGCTTTCTCGGCTTAAGTCTTCAATCATCTTTTGCAGTTCGTCGCCATCATTGCTAAAGAGTATTATGTCATCTGCAAATCACAGGTTACTCAGATATTCGCCGTTAATCCTGAGCCCTGTCTCTTCCCAGTCTAACCTTTTGAAGATTTCTTCCAAATATGCAGTAAATAGCATGGGAGAAATTGTATATGCCTGTCTGACACCTTTCTGTATTGGGATTTTTCTGCTTTTCTTATGGAGGAGCAGGGTGGCTGTAGAATCTGTATAGATGTTGGCTATTGTGTTTATGTAGCTATCACATATCCCTTGACGACGTAGTGCCTCCAGAAATGCTGGGATCTCTACCGAGTCGAAAGCCTTTTCGTAATCTATGAAAGCCATATAGAGGAGTTTGTTGTATTCAGCGGATTTCTCGATTACTTGATTAATCGCATGCAGGTGGTCCATGGTAGAGTATCCTTTTCTGAACCCTGCTTGCTCTCTTGGTTGATTAAATTCAAGTGTGGCCCTTATTCTGTTTGAGATAACCTTTGTGAATATTTTGTAAAGTTCTGAGAGTAGACTGATCGGCCTGTAGTTCCTCAAGTCTTTAACATCTCCCTTCTTATGTAGTAATATAATATTTGCGTTTTTCCAGCTTTCTGGTACATTTGAAGTTTTGAGGTATTGAGTGTATAGTGTCGCGAGCTTTCCAGTTAGGAAGTCTCCGCCATCTTTGATCAAGTCGGCGGTTATGCCGTCTTCCCCAGCCGCTTTTCCGCGGGACATGCCCTGCATTGCTTTCCTAACTCCGTCCGCAGTGACGCATGGGATTTCGTAGTCCTGCTCGGCATTTAATACACTCATGGTGGGGAGACCCGTATTTGAGCTGTATAATTCGGAATAGAAGTCCTCGGCCACTTTGGTTATGCCGCTGAAGTTAGTAACGATGTTGCCCTGCTTATCTTTCACTGCATGCATTATGTTCTTTCCCGCATAAAGCTTCCTTTTAGTTGTTTTGATGCTGACTCCTTTTCTGGCGGCTGCTTCTATTTCTTTCACGTTATGGTTACGTACGTCCCTGACTCTACTTTTACAGATGAGCTTAGACAGCTCGGCGTATTCAATCTTGTCTCTTGAGTTAGTTATTCTCATATGTTGGCGTTGCTTGATTAGCTTTTTAGTAGATTCCGAGAGTTTACTCACAACATGTCTTGGTGCTTTGGCACCTACTTCGATTGCTGTTTCGGTGATCAGATTAGTAATGTCTCCCTTCATCTTCTCTATATCCTCATTATCTTCCTGTCCTAGAGCCTCATACTTGTTCTTAAGTGCCATTCTGAATTCTTCTCTTTTCGCCATGACGCTATCGGGGTTGGCCCGTTTCCGTGTGATTAACTTTGTCCTTGTTCGCTTTCATTGAGGGATATCCTCGCCCTTATTAATCAGTGGTCACTAATTCTAACCTTATTAACCACTTCTGTGTCTTGTACTATACCTAGATCAGTGCACATTATGAAATCTATTTCGTTTTTCGTTTCTCCGTTGGGGCTTTTCCACGTCCACTTCCTGTTCTTACGTTTCTTGAAGAAAGTATTCATTACACGGAGGTGGTTTCTTTCGGCGAATTCTACTAGCATGTCCCCTCTGCTATTCCTATCTCCTTCTCCGTAATTACCGACGGCACGTTCTCCTTTTAGTTTCTTTCCTATTTTCGCGTTGAAGTCCCCCATAACAATCGTATTGGGTGTAGTCGTCTGCTACTCTTTCCTTGAGCAAGATGGCGACGACGGCTTCACTTTCGGCGGGCCGCTTCCACTCCAGAAAAGGTTGTGTTCCGATTCTGGACTGCATCGTAGACAGCCTACCTTGGCAGCTTCAAAGACAGCTCCGCGTCCTTGTCGTCCGAGTAATGGAACGCGTCCGGATGACGTTTGCGCTACGAGGCGCCATCTCACGTCGACAAAAGAAAAAAATGCTCACAATTTTCGTTAATTTTGCTTATTTCATGTTCCAATCTATGAAAAACTCAATACAGCTCACATAAGCTGCGTAAGAAAGCGCCTATTTGCGAGCAGACGACCGCTCCGGCGAAGTTCGGGGATATTCAAGCAATCCTCGCAGCCGCCATCTTGTTTGGACAGCAAAGTAGCCTGCATCGTTTTTGTCTTCGTATGCCGTCTTCGCGAAGCTGTCTATTTTGCCGTCTACGTGAGAAATGGACTCGGACTTAAGATGGCCGCTGTTACGTAGCCGTCTATTTAGTCGTCTACCGTGAGTATTGGAACACACCCAAAATAACATATAACGTCCTTGTCAAAGGATGATGATGATGATTGTGGTTCGGTTAGGAAGGGACGCTAATTTCTGCAACCCATGTAGGGAGCACGGCTAAGCGTCCGTGGGGGTGGGGGAAAGGGAGTGAAAGAGATAGAGGGGAGAGAAAGGCCGTAGTGGAGGGCTCCGGAAATTTAGACCACCTGGGGTTCTTTAACGTGCACTGACAACGCACAGTACACGGGCCTCTGGCATTTTCCCCTCCATCGAAAATGCGACCGCCACGGCCGGGATCGAACCCGCGTTTTTTGGGTGGCAGCCGAGTACCGTAACCACTACACCACCGCGGCGGACGTCCTTGTCAAAGGGTCACGCACACGTTCCATTAACAAAACGCTGCTCCTGCTTGTTTCGCTCTCTCCTGCGCGGGGGACGCTACGAGCGCGCGTAGCGAACGGACGGGTGGCAAAGCGGCTCCGTCAGTTTTTCGACCGAAGCCACGGACCATTCGACCGGATCACACCAAGCTTGTGTCCTCTGGACCAAGCAAGTCACCTGGACCACGGAGACACCTAATTTGTCAAGGTGGGCCCTTTTGTAACCAAATTAGAGCGGCTTTTCCACCTCGCTCCGTGGCGCCAACGCTAAGCCAAGTGCTGAGCAGGCGTCCGGCAGCGGGGAAGCCCGCGTTCCTGCCACGATGGCCTCTTCTTCATCTCAACGCGGCTACGACCCCGAGGAAATGGCATGGTCGACCATTTCGCATTCCGGGAACCAAGCATCGGCCCCATCGGAGCCCATCCGCAATGAAAATTTGTTCCGTCTCGTGGAGAGACGCTCCCAACGACGTAAACCAAAAATGTTGGCGGCTGCCGCAAAAGACGCTCACTGCGAGCATCTCTCAAAGCAACAAACGCCGTCCACGCGCAAGGAAAAGGGCCATGTCCAACCAGCATGGAAGCCGAAGCCTCTTCAGAAATTCCACCCGGACGACTTTGTAGTTGTCCTGAAGCCCCGTACCACCCTGGCACTCGGAGCTACTTTCTAACCTGGTGAGTTGGGCCTCTCTTTGCGAGCTTACCTTGGCGCGCAGTTGGCTGCAGATCTTAGTTTTGTGCTTTCCCGTGAGCAGAACCTTATTGTCGCAAGTACTAAGAACGCCTACGTGGCCGACCGCCTTCTTGGGGACTTCGTCATCAAATCGGCGAAAGGGGATGTGTCCCTCCACGGCCATCTCAAAGAATCTGGCGAGGAGGTCTGCCGTGGTGTCGTCACCATTGCTAATCACGAGACCGCTGAAACTCTGAAGGATAGCATTCAATGGAGGCAGGGCACTATCCTTTCTATTCGCAAGTTTGGGACGTCCAACAAGGCCCGACTCACCTTCGCCGGGAAGGTCAAGCCACGGACCGTCCACTACAACTCCGAAATAATCACTGTCCGGCCCTACTTCCGCACAGTCCCTGCCTGCGGCGTGTGTGGTGCCGTGGGACACAGGGCGGACACATGCCCCAACCCATCCCAAGATCGTTGTGGACTGTGTGGACAGCAGGCACCATTTGTGGAGGGGGTGCGGGCTCCTCATGAGTGTCATCTAAAATGCGCACTTTGTGGTGGTGACCACGCTACAAACTCAAAGGACTGTGCGGCGAAGTACCGCAAGGACACCAAGATGGCCGCACAGAAAGGTGCGAAGAATAACTCAGCGAAGAATCCGACGACACGTCAGCCGACACACGTCACTCGCGGTGATGACTCACCGCGACAGAATGACGTTAACTCTGCACAGGCGCCATCCAGCGGGCTCGCCGAGAAGAGAGGAGGAGCAGCACCACCGCCCCCGCACGGCGGCCAAGGGAACCAGAGCCACTTCCAGCAGCAAGAACCCAAGGTGCAAGGCGCGGGTGACGCCCGGGCAAGCCCTATCAAAAATGACAAAGGTGAGCGACACGAGTAGGGTTGCCTCCTCCTCTCCCTCTTCCCCCTCTCCTCGCTCAACGGCTGACGCTGAGCTCCATAACCTAGTGGCATCTCTCCGGGCACAAAACGAGATGCTTCTAGCCAAAATTGAAGCTCTTGAAAAATAATCCACTCGCCCTCCCCAGCCTGTCCCGCATGCGGAAAGCATGGAAAGCGAGGTGGTGGCACCGACGACTCTGGAATCTTCCATTGCCGCCCTTGAGACCCGCCTTGAAAACAAAATTACCACCATGATGAACGCATAGGCAGCGGAAATCATGGCTCAAATTACTAATCAATTTAATGCTCAAGTTAATGCGCAAGTAGCAGAGGCCCTGCCTAACGTGCTCGCCCGTGCAGCGCGCAAGGGAAGCCTAAAAGCCTAAAGGATGTATCTTTCTGCCCAAGCAAATTATCTCGTCATACGATTAATCTTAACGACGCTGAGGACCGTAGCTCTGTCGTTGGTACAGTAGTACAAGTCCAGGGAACCGGCTCCGGAGCTACAACCTCAATCGAAATTCCTAACACAGATAATGGCGGGACACCCTCCATGTAGGCGACCCCCAAGTCTAAATTGGCTTCCCCAACACTAATTACACAGTGGAACTGTCGGGGACTCAGGTCCCGTGCTAAGCGGGCCAGCCTCCGACTGTTCATTTCAACCTTTGCGCTAATGCCCGCCGTAGTGGCCCTTCAAGAGCCAGGAAGGGGTGCCACCATAACAAATTACACGACGTTTCAACAGGACCCCTCGTCTTGTCTTTGCGTCCACAAGAACTATACTGCCAGCATGGTCGATCTCGGCCTCCAGCTCCCTTACTCATACGTAATGGTGCCTCTACTTCCCGTCCGCAAATCAGATGATTGATTGATTGATTGATTGATTGATTGATTGATTGTGTTTCAGTTAGGAATGGACGCTAATTTCTGCAGCCCTTGTAGAGAGCACGGCTAAGCGTCCGTGTTGGTGGGGGAAAGGGAGTGAAAGAGATAGAGGGGAGAGAAAGGCCGTAGTGGAGGGCTCCGGAAATTTAGACCACCTGGGGTTCTTTAACGTGCACTGACAACGCACAGTACACGGGTGTCTGGCATGTTCGCCTCCATCGAAAATGCGACCGCCGTGGCCGGGATCGAACCCGCGTATTTTGGGTGTGCCGTTACATATCCTTAACGTATACTGCTCTCCCAAACTGTCAAACGTTCCCTTCTCTTACCTCTTTAGCCGCGCGCTAAGAGTTGCGGGCAAGGACCCCCTCCTGATTGTGGGTGACTTCAACGCCTCCAGTCGGGTTTGCGGTTACCATCGCGAAGAGAAACGCGGGCGCAAATTGGCTGAACTGGCGTCGACGCTGGGCCTGACTCTTCACACCGATCCAGTCCACCCAACTCTGATAGGCAATTCTGTGACACGAGATACGTGTCCAGATTCGACATTTACCCGCAACGTTCAGTATGCAGAGTGGGCCAACACTGAGAAAATGCTTGGTAGCGACCACTGCATCTTGAATGCAATAATTCGGACCAAACCACTGGCAAAACCCGTAAGACATGCTCGGCTCCCAGACTGGTCCACATTCCGGCTAAATTATAACACATGCAACATCAATATTCGAGCGAGGATACAACGCGTGGTCCCAAGAATTGGTTAGGAACCTTCGCTCCACTGAAAAGGAAATTCAGCTCACGGAGGCGGTATCAGACGTGGACAACCACCTCCTCCACCTCTGGGAAGCACGACATTGCCTTGTTCGCCGATGGCGACGACAAAAGCACAACCGCAAACTTAAAGTTCGAATCGCGGAGCTCACCCAGAAGGCGGCCGAGTATGCGGCCCAGCTCGCGGACGCCAACTGGGTGAATTGATGCAACACGGCAGAGCGCCAAATGTCCGGCAAAAATGCTTGGCGGCTATTTCGCGCTCTCATAGACCCAACGCAGACCCGTACCGAAAGTCAAAAACATCTGCAGAGGGCAATTAATAGCTTTCAGGGCGACACAACTCAGTCGGCGCACAAGTTAAGGGACCAGTACCTGTGCTCCACACAGGACCCCCGTGGATCGGCGTACTCCTATGCAGGTTCGGAGAATGCTAAGCTGGACCAACCGTTCCAGCTTTTCGAACTGCGGAAGGCCCTGGCTAATATGAAGCGTGGCACCGCTCCGGGTAGAGACAAAATTACTGTGAAAATGTTAGCTAACCTTCCCGACCCGGCATATGAATCACTATTAGCTTACATCAACTCAATTTGGTCAGGGGACGTGCCACTCCCCATAGAATGGAAGACAGCCCTTGTTTAGATTTATTCCAAGAACTGGCAAGGCCGTGAACACGGACAACCTTCGCCCCATCTCTCTCACATCATGCGCCGGAAAACTGATGGAGACGATGGTGCGGGATCGGTTGTCTGACTTAAAAACATACTATAGCGGAACAAAAACAAGAACATAGAAAGAAGCACACAGGACGGTTGTCTGAGTTTATGGAGAACCAATGTACCTTCGCAGAATCAATGCACGGGTTTCGCCCGCACAGATCAGCGCAAGACATCTTGCTTCAACTCATTCGGGACGTCCTAGACCCTATCGAATGCCCTCACAACAAGGTCGTCCTCGCCTTGGAATTAAAAGGGGCATTTGACAATGTGACTCACGAGAAAATTCTAGCACACCTATCAAAACCGGCTGTGGCTTGAGAGCGTTCGAATATATCCGGCAGTTCTTAACCGATAGACAAGCTTACATCCGCTTACAGGACAACGAACACGGCCCTTTTACGTTAGGAACTAGAGGTACACAGCAAGGTGCAGTGCTGTCTCCTCTATTATTTAATTTGGCGTTGATGCACCCACCAGCTCGGCTGGCTGATGTCCCCGGTATACAACACGCGTTGTATGCTGATGACATCACCATCTGGACTACGCAGGGCTCACTCGGAGATATTGAGGCGAACCTGCAGCGAGCCGCGAGCATTGTCGAACGCTATGCCAGCCAACGCGGCCTTCAATGCTCACCTTCCAAATCAGAATTCGTGCACATACGCCCCTAGCCAAAGTGCACGGCCAAAATTGCACTCTCGCTAGAAACAGGTCCAATTCCTGAACAAAAGGAAATCCGGGTACTGGGGCTCCTTATAAATCAAAACAGACGGTCAGACACCACATAGGCCAAACTCCGCAAGGTGGGCGACCAGGTGGGCCGCATGGTTCGCAACGGTGGCGCAATGTTAGAGCAACGGTGGCGCAATGTTAGAGCGTCCGCTTCCGATGCGGTAGGTACCGGGTTCAAATCCCAGTGCCGGCCGGACACCCACCGGTTTAAAAACGGGTAGAGGAGTACACACCTGGCGCTCGGTTTACGTGTACTTATCACGAAAGGTGGCCCCATAAGGACGTGGCAGGTCCCCTGGGCACACCTTACCCACCACGGCCTTGGTGAAATAGTTGAGCGTCCGCCTTGCTGTGGTAGGCAGAGAGGCATCCGCCACTGCCGCCGAGTACCTACCGGTAAAATAGGGACAAGCGCGCTTCCGCCTGGTGCTCGGCTGTTGGAAGGTACTGTACGCTTGGGAGGTCACCCACCCTTGTGGGAAATGGGCGGCATGGGACCGCCCGACCTTAAATTAAGGTCACCCCTTCTTTTTACCGCAACGGTGGCGCAATGGTAGAGCGTCCGCTTCCGATGCGGTAGGTACCCGGTTCAAATCCGAGTGCCGGCCGGACACCCACCGGTTTAAAAACGGGTAGAGGAGTACACACCTGGCGCTCGGTTTACGTACTTATCTCGAAAGGTGGCCCCATAAGGACGTGGCAGGTCCCCTGGGCACACCTTACCCACCACGGCCTTGGTGAAATAGTTGAGCGTCCGCCTTGCTGTGGTAGGCAGAGAAGCATCCGCCACTGCCGCCGGGTACCTACCGGTAAAATAGGGACAAGCGCGCTTCCGCCTGGTGCTCGGCTGTTGGAAGGTACTGTACGCTTGGGAGGTCACCCACCCTTGTGGGAAATGGGCGGCATGGGACCGCCCGACCTTAAATTAAGGTCACTCCTTTTTTTTTTCGCCGGGTCTCTCAAAAACGCGGGGGTTTACGGTGCAAGGATGTCTGGCGGCTGGCACATGCATTTGTAAGAAGTAGAATTTTATATTCTACTCCATACCTCCACCTGCGGAAGTAAGACGAGGATGCACTTGAAGTCATCCTTCGCAAAATTGTAAAGCGGGCCCTCGACCTCCCTTAAACACCTCGAACCAGCGCCTTTTGGGCCTGGGCATGATGATGATGATGATGATTGTGGTTTGGTTGAGGAAAGGACGCTAATTTCTGCAGCCCATGTAGGGAGCACGGCTAAGCGTCCTTGGGGGGTGGGGGAAAGGGAGTGAAAGAGATAGGAGAGAAAAGCCGTAGTGGAGGGCTCCGGAAAATTTAGACCACCTGGGGTTCTTTAACGTGCACTGACAACGCACAGTACACGGGCCTCTGGCATTTTCGCCTCCATCGAAAATGCGACCGCAGCGGCCGGGATCGAACCCGCGTATTTTGGATGGCAGCCGAGTACCTTAACCACTACACCACCGCGGCGGACATGGTGAACACTTCCGGGAGCTTCGAGAAGCCCACCTCACAAATCAGTACACTCGCCTTTCAAATACGGTAGCGGGTCGCCGCCTATTAGCCCGCTTACACATCAGCCACACAAACATTACGGAAGAACGCGTTCAACTACCTTTTGAGTGGAGATGCACCCTCCACGTCCGCCCTCTTCCAAGCAATATGACAAAAGAAGACCGTAATGGCCGACGCCTGGCGCGGGCGGAAGCCTTGGCCCGCCATTATGGATCGAAACCCGGTGTGTTCTACGTGGACGCTTCTGGCCCACACCGCGGGGGATGGTACACGGCCGCTGTCGTCCATGAGAACCGAACAGTTGACGGGCTCACTTTCCGAGCCCGAAACGTAACCCATACGGAGGAAGTCGCCAATGCATTGGCAGCTTGTGATCCTAAATCGCGAACTATCATCTCCGACTCGCGAGGGGCCTGTGGAAACGCCGAAAACGGCTATGTCGCATACCTAGCTTGTCGATTATTGAAACATGCCGACTGTCAAGGGAACACTGCACGCCGCCGTATAGTCTGGGCTCCTGCTCACATGGGACTGGAAGGGAATGAGGCAGCCGACGCCGCCACCCGCGCGCTCTCTCACCGGGCATTCCCAATCGGCTCCCCCGATCAGGACGACCTCGAATTCAATCCGATATATTCTTTCCGCGAAATTGTTCACCGCTACCAATCTGATCACAGCCTTTATCCACGTCCATGTAAAGGCTTAAGTAAAGCGGAGGAGCGGCTTCTACTCCGACTCTACACAAACACTATGCTGTGCCCGGCAGCTCTTAAACACTTCGATCTCGCCTTTTCCGGCAGTTGCTCACACTGTGGGGAGAAGTCTTCGGACATCTACCACATGGTGTGTGCCTGCCCCTCTAATCCCGCTATACCCCCTATCCCCAACCCAACCAGGGAGGACAGGGAGGCAACCCTGCTTGGCTGCACTGACCTTCAGGCCCATAAGGCCTTGCGATGCCAATGGGGTCCCGTACTAGGGATCTCCACCTAGTGTTTGTAAGGACCCTGCATACCTCCGCTGAATTCTCTGACTCAATAAATGTTCGTACCACCACCACCACCCTCTCCTGCTCAACGCTTCCGCCGCCAGCCACTGTTGCCTCCTCGCTGAATGCTCCATAGAGTTTCCCATGTGGTGAAGTGCCTGATCGCGGCGTCGACGAAGACGAAACGACGGAAGAAACGCGCAAGCACGCGCTTTGGAGTCGACATGGACGGCCGATTTTTGAAAGCCACTCTGCACATGCCCGTGGGGCGCGTGAACGAAAAAAAAAATCACCGCCATAGCACTCCGTACAAACGGTTAACCAACGAAGCTGAAATGTGCGGCCCCGGTGTTTAGCAGTGGGTTCAACCCGACACTGACATCGCAGCCGAAGCCAAAGTGCCGCTGGAGAAAAACTCTCGCCAAAAGGCGAACGCGCTCTCGCAATCATCAAGTCGACGCTGTTCTGGCCGCAACGCCGCTTCTTCGGCGCGCCATTGTTGCAAGCGTTTGACATAGCGAGCTAACTCGTCCGCGTGGTTTGCAGGATCCGCCCGCCACCGGCGCTTGCATTCCCGTTCACGATTTAGGGCCTATACTCGCTCTGCCCGCACACCGCTCCGCACGCGTGCGGAGAGCGTACGGATGGGTAAAAACGGCTCTTAAACGGATCGAATCGCGAATTATTGAAGTCGGTGAGGTCACCCAAGCCCCACCAAATCCGATATTTCGCGATTCGTTCCCTTTGACAGCCGTTTTCACCTTTCCGCACGCCCTCCGCACGCTTGCGGAGCGGCGTGCGGGCTGACCGAGAATAGGCCCTTAGCGCGGCTTGGAAGGCTGCCGGATCGTCGGTACGCAGTTGCTGCCAGTGCTCGGGCTCGCGGGCCTGTTCTTGTGCCCGGACTGCAGCATCGGCCCGGCGAATGCGAGCTCTCTCACGTTTCCCTTGTCGGCGCTCTTCTAAAGTTGTCCGCTGTTCGGTAGTTCGTAGGATCCGTGGCTTACCCATGTGGAAGCTCTCAGTCGAAACTGATGCGCGCGTGCTCGGCGCCACGGCTGCGACGGGATGGACGACGTCACTCACGGCCCTGCCAATGGCGCGCGAGCTTGAATACGACGCTCAGAGCGACGTTACTGAAAGCACAGCCAATGGAGACCGCTCGTGACACAGATGCCGAGCAGTTTTTCGCTTCTCCTAGCCATATACCGCTTTCGCTGTAAATAATAATAATAATAAGAGAAAAGGCAACGGGCCACCTCTGTCTAGGAGACGAAGGCAGACATCGGAGCAGAGAAGACACGCTGGCCTGGTCGGGCGTCAACGCTCGGGAATCTGCCAGAGGGACCAACTCGAGCGCCCGACCGACCTCGAGAACGACACGTCTCCGGATGCCCAGCAGACGTCTGGGAGTCGTCGACGGCCCTTCGTCCACCTCTTGCCTCGTCGTTCCCAAGAACCTTCGACGGACGCTGGGTGGACACCCTCGGCGAGCCCGAACGCGTGAGGCTTCTGAGCGTTTCAACTCCTTTGAACTCTTGTTGTACTGACGCTGTACATATTGTGTGTATATTATTGTCTGCTTTGTGTGTGCTCGTCTTTAACTGCGTTTCCCTCTGTGTTTTTGCGCTCAAATATATGTTCGTGTGGTGTGCCAGTTTACGCCT
Source organism: Hyalomma asiaticum (assembly GCA_013339685.2). Classification (NCBI taxonomy): domain Eukaryota; kingdom Metazoa; phylum Arthropoda; class Arachnida; order Ixodida; family Ixodidae; genus Hyalomma; species Hyalomma asiaticum. Next base: position 76,710,115 of record CM023490.1, read on the forward strand.
GCCTCTTACTTGCTGCCCTCGGAGGCGTCTCTGACCAATGTGTGAGCCTGCTCCCCGAGCCTTGATATAACGTAACATCCTACTATGTGGCGTTAGTGTCTATGGGAGTTTCAAACGAGGCGGTTCAGCCAGCATGGGAATGATGGGAATGACATGTATTTGCCTAGTCATCTTCTGGCTTCATATGGCTTTGCGATTTTAATAAATAGGTCGTTTACGGCATATTATTCCACTAAAACGGGAGATTTTGGAGTAATTGTGTTCGGCACAAGTACTTGTTGCTTTTTGGCGGTTAGAAAAATACCGAACGCTCAGAAATTTAGCAGTATGGGCTCCCGGCAGCCGAGTTTTCCATGTGCGACATCAGCGCCAGAATGCACAGCCTGGCGGACAGAAGAAGCAAAACTGGGCGGACTGTGGGCGGACAATACGCAAACGCGGCGCGCGCGTCTCCAACTCTATAGCAGCAGGTCTACACAGCGCGTCCCACTTTCTTTTGTTTTGTTTCCATTGAGACGTGCACCCCAAACCTGCAGCAAACTGCTCGAGAGGGTGACGCGAGCGCGCGTGTAGTTTTGTTTGTAGCGAGCCCGAAAAGCAGTGAAGGAACGCGCGCGTCGCTCTCGCCCTGGCTTCCGCCATGTGCGCGCTATGGGCGAACCAACACCACGTTGAGGCCGCCGCGGTGGTGTAGTGGTTACGGTACTCGGCTGCCACCCAAAATACGCGGGTTCGATCCCGACCGCGGCGGTCGCATTTTCGATGGAGGCGAAAATGCCAGAGGCCCGTGTACTGTGCGTTGTCAGTGCACGTTAAAGAACCCCAGGTGGTCTAAATTTCCGGAGCCTTCCACTACGGCCTTTCTCTCCTCTCTATCTCTTTCACTCCCTTTCCCCCACCCCCACGGACGCTTAGCCGTGCTCCCTACATGGGCTGCAGAAATTAGCGTCCTTTCCTAACCAAACCACGATCATCATCATCATCACCACCACCACCACCACCACGTTGGGCGAACGCGTGCGAGTCTCGTAAGTGCACCCCAAGCGGCCAATGTCAGCGAAACTGAGCCGTCCGACGAGAGCTACGTAGCGCCCTCTGGTCAGTGTACGGATACGGATTGTGCGATATGGCAATGTTGCCTCCTCGACTTGTGCCCAGATGTCACCTCCGTCAGTCTAGTGAAAGAAACCAGAGAGATGAACGCATTCACATTTTTCACTTTTCGCTATTTACTTTCAAACAAAGCATAATTAATAATACATAAAAGTACACTTGTCTCATTTGCATCGCTAATTCGCTAATTATGAGTCCAAATCAAATCCTATTTCACGTTCGTAAAGGATAGTAAAGTCCGAATTACTTTCCTGGTGGTGGCATCCGACGTCATAGTTGATCACTCGCTGGAGCCCTCGGGGCGTGGCCGGGGGAGCGACTTGAACCCAGGGACCGGAGCGTAGCCGATGCGGATTCTACCCAGACGAGCGTCTTCTCTTCGCCAGAGCCAAATTAGTGGACGGGGGGCCGACCGCCTTTGTAGCTCAGTTGGTAGAGCATCAGACGCGACATCCGAAGGTCGTGGGTTCGGGTCCCACCGAAGGCAGGTTTGTCTTTTCGTCCACTTTAATTCCTTTCTACTTTGTCCACAATTACAATACCACAAATAACTTTCCCTATGCTTTCCTAGCTTCATTGTCTGTTTGCTCATTAAGTTATCCGTAAGGTTCGCGAGACGCAGCGCAAATAGTTGCAATGTTGGGCAAAATACCACAGAAAATAATGTGCGTAACCATCCAGCAACAAACACAAAAAGGAAACCGACTACATGGCACCTCATCATTGCAAACGACTTTAGCACACGCGACAGTCTGGTGATCTCTAGCAGTAAAGCGGACACTACAGCCGCTGCGTTCCTCGCATACAATGAAAAAGTGTAGTAATGTCACTTGCGTCAGTGAAGCTCAAAAACAGCAATAAACAAATCCACCAGAGCGTTTCAAGCCGCAGGCACGATGACAAGACAAATCCGTGTCATACCCATCATTCCTATGGCAGCTTCCCGATCGCAGCGCCAATTTCCCTTTAGTATTTCAGTAGGAAACACGATGGAGTGCTCCGCCCAATTTCACGAGGAGTACATCGTCGGTGACACGCAGTTGAAAAGGCTGTCCCCTTCCGGTTGACGCGCGTCCGCTATGTACGACAGTACGATTGTGTTGGAAAGCGAGCGACTTGCGTTGCGGAGCGCTTACGAATTCACAAACGCGCAAACGCGAATGCCACCAAAACCACACACGACGAGTATAAGAACAGACAGGTAGGGAGCGCGTGCATTTGCTAGCAGACTAACCGGAAGTTGGAGTCATCGTTCTTCCAACCAGCGGAACTCTGCCTCTGTTGACGTCACCAAAACGACGTCACTGTCGTATCGGCTAACTTTGGCACGCGGGAAATGCCAGCAGAGGCGTACAGGATTGTTTTGCGAGTTCGAGGCGCGGCCGCGGCGCGTAGCGCTACCGCACTTGGCATCGTGCATCATGACGGCATTCTCAACTCGATGCGCGTGTTCACTTGAAATATTAAAAAAAAATGTCGGGGATGGTTTTTGGTCCCCTTAAAAATGTGGTTGATCCCTCCATCATAGGCGCCGGCATAACAAGGAAGTGGAACGTTTTGCAGAAGTGGCAGTCTAGGCGGGAGATGGGATGGGTATACCCTGGACATGTCAACGCGTTGCATGTAGACGGGACTTCGACAGGGATCCTCGACACAGGGATCCTCGGCAGTCGCCAACAAGCGAAAGTTCTCGATCGACTCGCATTTCTCCGGAGAAACTGCACTGCGCGCGCCAGATGCCTCCGCAAACCTGTCATAAACCAGGAGCTTCCGCAAATGGTAAAAACCTTGGAAGCGAAACTGAACGGGTTGTCAGCGGCTCCTTTTGTGAACTTCTTTTGTAATGTATCCTGCAACGAAAGGCGCATATCATTTGCTTCTCGACGGCTGTCTTTGCGTTCCTGGAGCTGAGCACGTTGTGACACACATGCGCTCCACATACGCTCACATCCGGCGCGCTTCAGTAGTCGACGATCTACTTGGCTCCATCGTTCCCAGACTGCGGTACCCCCGCCGCGAACCAAGATTGCAGTGAAACGGAGGCGTTGGCAATTGAAGGGTCATTTTGTTTGCTCGCCACCTTTGCTTTAACCGGACATCAATTAGATGCCAACTGTGAAACGGTGTGCTGAAGATATCAGACCCATCTGTTCACTACGCCGCCAATGTGTCGGTAACAGTAGAGCTTCAAGTTCCTGTGTGGCAGCCCCGATGAATGTCGGTTCGAGTACCGGCGGGTGGTAATGTTTCATTGTCAAATGTGTGTTAATTTCTTTCAGACATCCACCTGCGTTACGGAAGCAGGTAAGTGATTTCTTAGTGGACCCCGGCATGAAACACTTTTGTGTTAATATATCCACCGCTTCACACCCACGCATGATATTTAGAAGCGTGCACCCCCTACTTTCAATCCCTAGTAAAGCCCCTGCTTCTCCTCGACAAAAGTTCACCCAGCTCCAGAGCTTTGTCGTCAACCTTTCAAACCTGTAACGTATACGGTCCATACGTTATAAGGTATTCCGCAATACGTTACCACCACTAACCTAGCCACGGCTCTCTTTTTGCACTAGCCAACACAGGCGCTTTCATAGCCAGGCAGCAGTGACAGCGTACCATTTTGACCATTGTTTTTCGCATTCTTCTTATGCGTCGTGTGTGAACTTCGCCTGTAGTGTTATACCTCGTATCCCGCGCAACCTGCTTTTTCGATCACAAAGCACACCTCACGGTATTTTCTTAAACATAGCATATTAAACCACATGTTTTCGTGTTTAGAATTGGCAGTAGTGGCGCCCTCTGTGGGCCTTCAACGAACGATCTTGAAGGCTGCACCTCAAGCTCACGCTGCAACTGTGCTCCGTTATCCGGGTATCATTGCTAAAAGTAGCGGCAAATCTTACGGTTTGTGAGTTTGATCGCATCGCATGTAAATAGGAGTATTTGGTAAATCTGTTATGGCCAGCGCAAGTATTATATGTAGTAGCTTTCAGTGCACGTATTGAGGTTGGTTCTCTGGGGTTCAACTCATGTATGCAGGTTCAATGCGTCGCTCTGGGACTACAATTCTGCAGAGGTGCCAACCATACAGTTGATTGAGAAGCGGCCTCACCTGTTCCACGGCGTGTGCCATGGCATCCTGACATATGCACTTCCAGATATCTTTGTGCCCCACTATATCCCTGACTGGCGCAACGCCTACGCTCTGCACACCCTCATCAACCACCGGTATGCGCCGGATGATCCACTGTTCGGTGTAGATTTGAACGAGACCAACATCAGGGACTATGACACCGCGATGGGACAGATGGCTCGATCGGTTCTTTTTGGTACCTCCGACTTCGTCGGTCCTGAGGCGCCCGTGCTCAACGTCTCTCAGCTCGCTGCCTTGAAAGACCATGGCAAAGACCTCACGCACATGCGCAGAAATAGTTCCAAGCCGTTCTACGCTATAACGTAGTTAAGTTTTCATTGTCTACGTGTGTTTTCGTCAACAATGTTCAATGGTATCTTGCAGATAGTTAAGCCGGAATGTTTACTCTGTTGTTCTATCGTTGCTGCTATTGTTTCTGCTGCCAAACGCTGAATATAGGCTTCAAGCAACCAGAAGATTCTGACCAACTCCTCTGAATCTGTAAGATTTGTTCATCTGTCCCGTGAAGGGGAACGTAAAAGAATTTTCGTTTGTGATTTCACTACTGCTAAGCGAATCCAGATAAGAACGAACAAGTGGTATACTGAAGTTGTTAAAAGATTGGTTCCTCCTTAGGCGTCCGGGGCTGCAGAGTAATGAAATAGGGAATGGGTTCATTGTTCTTTACAACACTCTTACCACATGTACCTAATCTTACTTCCCGCAAAAAACCAAAAGGCAAGATTTTTAGTCTAGAAAAACAGTGGTTTGCTATGTCATAGTACTGTGAGAAAGTTATCGTAAGTATAGCTCGTTTTTGCAACCTTCATACCGGCTCAAGATAACAGCTATACGTCCAACCCCAGGATTATACTAAAGTACAAAATGCGCACAATTGGAACGGCAAAATATTCTCGAGCTCGCAAGAGGGCGAAACAACCGGCGTCCGTGTTGTTCACCTTGTGTCCGTATTTTGCACGCTTGTTCTTTCCACTATGGACCCTCACTCAGCTCTCTGTCCTTTTGACAGGAAGCTAGTTTCGAGCAGACTGCGTCTAGCTCAGACTGCCATATTAAGCAGCTATCTAGAACGACGCCAAGTAAAAGAGTCAGTACATTCAAGGGAACATTTATTTATGTATACCAGTCTATCATATGGAGCAGGATTTGTACGGGAGTGTAATAACATACATTTGTTGTTTTTTTACATTAATGGTAAGCCTGTTAGCGGCAAACCAGTGGGCAAGCTTGGCCGATTCGGCATTCATTTGTTTTTCTATGTCTAACAGATTTTTGCCCGCAATAATTAGGACGGTGTCGTCAGCATACATGAGCATCTCAGCAATTGTTAGTTCTAGGGGCAAGTCGCTTATGTATAGCAAGTAAAGTAACGGGCCTAATACGGAACCTTGCGGGACGCCTCTTTGTATGCACTGAAGACATCAAGCAATGTTACTGATAATTACCATCTGCTGTCGACCTTAAAAGTAACACTGAAAAAAAATTCCACATAGTGTTGCGAAAACCATATTTGGGCAATTTGTAAAATGAAATGTCGTGGTCTACCGTGTCAAATGCGTTTCTAAGGTCAAGAAAAACCGCTACGGCGAATTTGTTATCCTGAAGGGCAGTATATAAAATCTGGCTTAGTGTGAGCACAGCTGTGCTTGTAGAACGCATCGTCCGGCGGCCACGTTGATGCGGACATAGCACATGATGTTTGCTGAAAAAAAAAGCATGCGTTTTTCAATTCCTTTTTTTAAAGATGTTAGGAACACTGGGTACGGATATCGGGCAGTCGCAAGAAGGATCAGACGTGTCTCCCTGTTTGTACACAGGGGCGACTTTGGCTATTTTGAGTATTGATGAGCACCTACCGGCACGTAGTGAATGCTTAAGTAGTGCTTCGCCGATTGCATCAATGTTGTCTTTCATAACGCGCGCTGGAATTTCGTCATGACCTGACGCTTTGCTGGTTACTAGTTTTGTACACCAGTCAATCGCAAGTGGGGCTTGGGCTGGATGCTGTTACGATCTTGGTTGCGAGGCCTACGCTGTGCCGTCTTACCTTAGCGCCAAACGCTGCGTCCACGACTACGTCGGACTTCTTTATTAAAGTTTGCTCACGATAGGCAGAAACTTATTATTCTCCATGGCGTCTATAACGAAACTATTTGATAAAGAATTTGGTTCATACAGCGCCTTGTCTGGAATAGGCAACATTCTGGCTAATGAAGGACCAACATTTGCAAAGTAAGTATTGAAGTCATGGACAGCATCGTCAGTGACATTGTCAGGTGAGGGTCTTTTCAGTACGAGTATGCCCGATTGCCTAATTTATTTGCCAAGTTTTCTGTGAGTAACCAGAACCTTGCTTCATAAGCTTCGAATAATAGTCTTTTTTTACATTTGGTGAAATAGCTACTGATTTGTTACGAGCTGTTCTCTATTCATGCACTAGATGAACATTGTTCTTATCGAGTTTCCACTTGTGATGCCACTACTATTTTGCCTTAAGCGCTCTTCATAAATTTTGGTTCATCCAAGGACAGATTCGTGCTTCATATAAGCATCTCCGGATAGCTTTTTCGAGTTCTGTGCGGACTTTGTAATAACATTGATTAGTTAGTGAGTTCCTGGTGTACGTCGTCGTGATAAACCGCGTGCCATCTAAAAGAGCGTAAGAGATTGCGAACTTTTGAATTCTCTAGGAAGTAACGATTCTCTCATGATTTATCATAGGCCCTCGGTCTATAGGGTGACGAAAGTTGGCATTTTATCAGTGACAGGCTCGTTAAAAACACCTGCTGTTATGTTATTAGAAATATTTGTGAGGATATGGTCCAGCATGGTTTTAGTTGTACTAGTCACTGGGGTAGGCATAGCGATTAGATTAAGAAAATTATACGATTGCACTATGTAAGCATAGTGCCGTTACTTCCAAATAACCCGTCCGGCAATGCTGCCAAGAAACCGTATTCTTCATCAACGAATAAGCCGCGTGGTTGCACGGTGGTTTGCGTCGCCTGTTCGTACAACCGCAGTGCGACTTGTTGTTTTACACGCTCCAGAGCGGCCGTTGCGAATCTTCGCTTCTGAGGACGGCTGCAGGTGGGAGTCTTTTCAGGTGTGCTGATTTTCCTGTGCCGTCTCCGCGCCACCAGTGGACGACGAGGACAACGTGCGGGTCCTTTTGCTTTCGTCTTCCTTTGTCTTCTTTCGCTACCGGAAGAGGAGGAACGCTCCTTCTAAATTCTCTGTGTAACCGCTTTGCCAAGTAGCGAAAGAGGCTTATGTGCCGACAAGGTTCCCCATTGGTTGCGCCCGAGGGCTTCCGCCTCCGGCAAAAAAGTTCCCGGTTCCCACAGACACTTTCTTCCTAAGTTCTGATGAAGTGCCAACCGTGCCACCTGGCCTATTGTTGGGGCCCTCGAGCCCTAGAAGACCCGCGTTTTTGGGTCGTTTTGTTGTCTTCCTGCCTTCTATTCGCCAGGCACCCATGGGGAGAGTACAAAAGAACGCAAGACCGTGTGTTTAAGCTTTCTTAGCGAGTCTTTCTCATGGTCTACTTAGGGGGTTGCCCTGCAAGAGCTTGCAGAACCGGTCAGGTTAGGAAGCGAATGGCGGACGGCGCTATAGCAGACGACAAAATGGAGGGGAGGAGGACGGAAAGGAGAAGTTGTCAGTACCACTACTTGGCAGAGCAGTTATACAGGGAGTTTAACCCCTCCTGTGCGTAAAAGGCTAGTTTAAAAGTCGCAAACCTTTGCCCGTTGAGGCAAAATGGTCACGCGCGCCACACTCGGCCAAACCGCGAACGTTTTGATACGGCGTATTCGTTCGTTTTGTGTAGGCGCTAGCCGTAACTTTCGCTTGTCATTGTAAAACTAATGGAATTTCGCGGCATTCCTGCTGGTTTCTGTTTCTTTTTTTCTGTGATTCTTGTCTGAAGATATGACAGCTGTGGCTTTCAACTTACGCCTGCTCTATTTTCAATGCGGTTTGCAAATTAATGGCGGCTTCGTTGATATTTATAGCGTAACGAATGAGGAAACTTTGAGTGCTTCGCATGATATTTCTGCTTACTTTATTTAATGGCAATTTCTCGACATGCTGCTTTTATTACTCTACACTCTGCGTGCGCATGCCCACGGCCACTGGTTTAGCGGCATTCCGATGAAGTATGCACCACTATGACCATGTAAGCTGATATAGTCTAATTTAGATCATCATAACAAAGAATGTACTGCTCGTGAGGTAATAAAACTGGGCAGTCGGACTCAGAATGTTGCCTTCTATATTCGCTTCAAAAACCAACTTCATGATGGTATTTGGTTTTCATTGGCGCAAGGGCCGAATGTGGCCAAAGAGCGCCATTAAAAGTAAAATGATGTCAGCAATGATCAATGTATGATGCAGAATGCAGAGTGGCTGTAAAGGGGCGTAAAACCAAATCGCCGTATGGTAGCGTAAAAGATATATTGTAAAAAATGTGGCAATGAAATGTGGATGGCCTATGATTACCAAAACATACGACTGGTGATAATGATGCTCCAACTCGGGAGCGTAAAATTAGCACGTATGCCTCCCCAGAGCCCTTGAGTCGAAAGGCAGGAAGACAGGTGCTTTCCTCAAATAAGGTTACCGTAGCAGTAACCTCCCCTTGGTGGCCGTGCTAAGGATATCCAGGGAAAATATTAAAAGTATGTAAATCTCTTAAAAATCCGAAAAGTGACTCCATGAGTAAAAAGAGGTTTCTTGCCAATGAACATAGATGGGTGCAATGGGAGATGCTCTTGGAATGCCGATGCGAAATGTTTTTTTTTTTCTGAGATCATCCAACTGAGCGCATTGCACGAGGATGTGGAACACGCTCGCTGGCTCACAACATCGGCCATACATCGGTGGGTCGCCATCGAACAAAAGGTATGCATGTGTACTGTGTGTGTGTCCGATTCTAAGTCTACATAGTTTTACTTGTGTTTGTCGTGTCTGTGAGGCTAGCGACCAATTTCCTAGGTGTGGCTTGATGATGTGTAGCTTATGCGTTTGTTTGTCCCACAAAATCCGCCAATACGCCTTGACTTTTTTATTTACGAAGGGCATTAGATCTACTACTGGAACAGGCACAGATGAGCTGGCAGCTTTTCTGTTGGAAGATGAAGCCAGCTGGTCCGCCAACTCATTGCCTTGTATCTCACGGTGGCCCCGCGCCCAGAACCGCACGATTTCCTGCTTAGATGCATAAGCGGCACAAAACATCGAGCAAAGGGGTATAATGACAGGGTTTTAGGGGCGAAGCTCCTTAAGGCGTGGGTCGTGCGTCCCCGATGTATGTAGTAGTAGTAGTAGTAGTCGTCGTAGTAGCAGGTAGCCACCGGCGCGTGCCTGCCGGAGGGCACGCACGCGCCGAGGGCGAGCGCGTGGCACCTGGCGCTCGCCCTCGCCGCGAGCGCCGCGAGCCACGCGCTCCCCGGCAAACTCGACACTTCCCCGGCAAACGCGAGACAGAACGTTGGCGCAGGCAGCGTCTCCTAGCGAGTTTCTTGATTGAGAAATACCGACTGCTCGCGTTGGAGAAGCGTTCACCGGCAAAACCCATATATATATATATATATATATATATATATATATATATATATATATATATATATATATATATATATATATATATATATATATATATATACACTGGATCTTGACTTGCAATGAAGTCCCGGTGGGAGATCTCACTTGTGCATTGCGCATAGTTGAACTGTGAGGATTCGTAGCATGCGCGTTAAATAAATTAATCCGGAACTCGGCACGACCTACGATGCACATCCCGAGCTTCGCCTACTCATCATCATTCACTCCGTGGATATGCTGTAATTTTTTTTGTGCTTTTCGAGTGTCTTTAGCGCTTCTGCGATGTTTAAAGAGTCTGTGTATATGATTGCTCTCGGTATACGTAAATCTTTAAGTTCTTAACCGCCGTGAGTATGGCGTACGATTCTGCTGTGAAAATGCTTGTCTCAGGTTCCAGAGCGCCGGCATCCGAAAATGATGGACCGACGGCCGCGTAAGACACACCAGCATAAGACTTAGATGAGTCAGTGAAAAATTGAGGACAGGAATATTTGTACTGTAGCTCCAGGAAGTGTATATGCGGATATGCGAGACAGGTGCGTGCTTTGTGATCTAAAAACGATAAATCACACTTCATAAGGCAGCACTGCCATGGTGACAGCTCCTTTGCAGGAGTCATTAGACGGTGTTCGAGGATTGGGACATCCATTTCCTCAGCCAGCCTCCTCACGCGAAGTGAGTAAGGCTCTCTCACGGCACGGCGGTTGTGAAAGTTGTCAGCGCTGGACAAATTTTGTATCGTTGAGTGTGTCGGGTGTTCGCTGTTGTCAAAAATCAAGTTGGTCTGGAGAGTAGTTTCCGGGCTACTTGCAGCGGAAATTGCTTTAGTTGGCTATTTTTAAAAGCCAATAAGCGGTAAATCAAAAATGGAACAAAATTTTCCATTCCAAAATTCCTAGATAATTGAGCCTTATAGGTGCTGTGCATCCCGTGCGTGCACAGTGTTGTAGCGATAGTAGATTTTTCAAAATGTCGTCACAACTGGACGACCGTCAGCGAAACCCATGTCATTAGGTCTGATTCACGTCCGTCCTTCTCTAAACTATGCTTTTTTGTTATTTGTAATGCACATATTTGAAATCAACAGACATCACGCTTTTCAATGACCCAGAAGACAATTTTGCACACCAAGCAGAAGAGCCGCCGCGGCCGTTCAAATACGGCTTAGTTGAGCCGCCGGAGTGAGACTGCCACCTTAACCCGACCTGCTCGACCAGTTGCCGTCAGTCAATGGCTTCGCGTCTTTTGAGGTGGCGGTGCGATTCTGGAGCCCTGTGTTGAAGCACTGCTTTTTCTGTGTTTTCTGTGCTAAGTGTGTCTGTAAGACTAGGCGCGTTGTCCTAGTAAAGGTGGAAATATTGAGCCCAATCTAGAGTGTGTGCGTCTTGCGAACGCGCTGTGATAATGCTTGGGCATTGCTGCGTGACGCGGTGCCGAGGGAACTACGACGGTGGGGAAACGGTGAGCGTGTTCACGTTCTCTTCGGACCCCGCAAGGGAAGCTCAGTGGATTAAATCTGTCCATCGTGCGGATTTTACACCAGGAAAGCGATCGGTGGTAAGTGAAGCATTTCACTGACGTTGTGTACGCGTGCGTGCACTGCGTACACAACCAGATCTGCGAGCGCCACTTCAAACCATCTGACATGGTGACAACAAGCTACATGGATACGAAGGCTGGCAAACTAATTGAAGCAAAGCTGAGGCTTACACGTCTTCGACACGATGCTGTTCCAAGCGTATTGCCCAATTGTCCCGCTTATCTTTCCCTCCAGATGCAACCACATCTCGGGAGGCCTCGTATGAAAAGACGGCGCGTCAAGCAGCAGCTTTGCTGCAAGATGCCATACAGCATTTCCATCGTGACGTACCAAGAAGGAAAGCAAAAAAAATGTGATTGATCCCTCTGTCATACGAATCGGCATAAAGTGGAACCTGTCTTCGCAAAGTTGTAGAATTCATAAGCGGCAATCTGGAGAATCGAGGGGCGGGAGATGGGCAGGGTACTGTGGACATGTGAACACGTTGCATGTAGACATAAGCGACACCTGGACATGGAACAGGGATCCTCGACAGTCTCTACACACGGGGAGGTTCTCGAACGACTCACTGAATCGCGCGCGCCGAAGCCCTGCGCAAACCTGCCAAAAGCCTGGAGCGTCAGCAAACGGTGAGATCTTGCAGGCGAAGTCGAACAAGTTATCAGCGGATCGTTTTGTGATCACATAGCCCATTGCAGCGAAAGGCGCATCATTTGCTTGTCGACGGCCGTCTTTGCGTTCCTGGAGCAGTGCGCGTCGCAACTCAACACGCCAGGCCAGGCAAGACAAATTTTGTAGCGGCCGCGTTCATACTTTGCCCCAAGAACGCGCCCTCGCGATTCTGGCTCGCCCCTAACTTCCGCGGCGATCCAGGAGCGAAGACTACAGAAGCCATGACTGCCGGCGCGCATCAGAACGACAATCTGGTTCGCTCTATGGTTCCTAGATGGCGGTGCCACCGCAGCGAACCTAAGCAAATCAACAGTGCAGTGGAAGGGAGGCGATGTTAATTTAAAAGCAATTTTGCTTGTTATAGACTACAGTCCTCTGTACCAAACACCTTTACTTTAGCCGCACGACACTTATACGCAACTTGTAAAGCACCGTAGTGAAAATATAAGGCCCGTCTCTTCCCTGTATTAGCAATGTTGCTGTGGTGTATCGGTAGTTACCATCGCCTTTCGTCAAATCCCGGGTGAATGTGGGTTCGAGTCCGAGCGGGTGGAACTTTTTATTATAGATATATGTTCATTTTAACACGAAAGTGTTTTATGCCGGGGTCCACCACGACCCCACTACGTCATTTTCATAACGGAAGTGATGCTTTAAAAGCTTAAGATATTTTAGCATAGTGTTCTTGTCGCTACTTAATCGCCGCCGGAGAGATGACACGAACACACGGCACATCCACAGGCTTTCTCCTAATTGAAATCATTTGGGGTAAGTTTCCCTAATTAGACGCTTTACACACTCGTACAGTACATAACTCGACAAATCGGAGCAGCACCCGCTGCAACCTATTCGCTTGATGTCTCCGGCGCGACTCTCTCCTGGCTCCTCTAGAAGCGTCCCGAGGTCACCCCAGGGACCAAACAAAAAAGGATCATTTAGAAGTCCCCGTTGACGACACCCAATCGGGTGTAGCGAATTCAAACAAGTGCACCCAATCACAGGCGGTCTTCATAGAGTTTGAACTCGATGACAGCCATTCTAAACTACCCTAACAAAAATTCCAATAAAAATTTGTATTGGTCCAATACTTCAAGAGGGTTGCAACTTAGGCTTGTTGGTGTAACATGATGAATTGAAGCGTTGCACACGAGAACGAGGACACAAGAAGGAACACACAAAATGACAAACGAAGCGCAAAGTAACAACAATTTATTTCGAGGAATGTGACCTTATTTATACCACAGCGGTACACATATTTATACAACAGCGGATCAACTAACCCAAACTCTGAAGAAAAGGAATCCTGTAAAAAGTATCATCGAGATGCATATACTTATGTACAATGTGTTAAAGGGGTTGTCTACAGTATTCCACCGACGTGTGAACGTGTGTACATTGGTCAGACAGCTCGCTGTATAAACGATCGCCTCCGTGGACATGCGTACAACGTAGAAAACAAGACAGGGGGGTGGCTGGCCATTCACTGTGAGGAATGTGCGTGCAAACCCGAACTTAAACGTACCACTGTGCTTGCAAGAAACAGAAATGAAACAACCCAGGCAGCACGCCAACACAGGACTGATGTAGGCGTGAAGTCGGCCAAAGTCGGCAGCGATATTGGGCCTAAGTCGGCAAATCGCCCTCGCGCTACTTTCACCCACATCTGCACGATGACGGCCAGCCAGAATGGCTCCACTGTGGCGAAGCCACAATGGGTCGAACTTGGCCAGCCAGAGTGGGCGAAATTTGGCCAGCCAGCGTGGGCGAAATTTGGCCACCCAGCGTGGGCGAAATTTGGCCAGCCAGAATGGGCGAAATTTGGCCAGCCAGAATGGGTCGAATTTGGCTAGGTAGCATTGGCCGATGTTGCGGCCATTCAGGCTTTTTTAGTGTGTTGTCGGCCCCGTCGACATGGGGAAACCCCTTGCGCGACCGTTCACAGCCATTATGGTGTTTCTAGTGCTTACCCCACGTGTATCGCACCGTTGAGATTGCAATTTTTTTTATTTTTGCGTATTCACATTTTCGAAGGGCTATGAAGGCATTTTCGAAGGCACTATGAAATGGACCAACAGTAGTTTGTGTAAATGTGCCACTCATGCATACGCGAAAGCTCTATTAACAGAGTAATAAGTGGGGCTAAGTGGATCCTCTGTACTTTTTATTAATGCGCTCTAAACAAACCAAATAACACAGCAAGAGAGGTTTATAGAGAAAAGCACTATTTCATTTATTTTCTGTACTTTGAATTGATAACGCGCTATTCTCGTGTTGCACCATCGTAGTGGAAAAGTTTCGGCAAGGATGTAACCTGCGAGAAAAGGCATGAAAAGTTAGCACAGCTTTGGAGCACATCAGCACAATACTATCATTGTATGCAAATTATGTGCGATTGATCAACAAAGGCACAAATTCAAGAAATGTCAGAAACATCTCATAATCGGGCACTACTTTAGAAAATAACAAAAGAAAGTTCTCCTTTTAACTATGACCGCGCCTATAGTGCCGGCAGCCGGCAAAACAGACCAGCAGAATAGTTGCAGGCAGTTTATCCCTGCCGGCACATTTCCTGTTATAGCTGCTTTAACCGTGTCCGTGGTTCGCCCGTGTCACTGGAGGGCCCGTTGACATACGTTGCCGCTTCGCGGTGCGCCTTCGGCGCTCTCACTATTTTGCTCGTGTCACCACTGCCAGAGCCAGGCGTGTCAGCGACGGGCGCTAGCGCGCCCGCCGCTGAGACCAACGCGATTGCGTTTATAAAAGAACATTACGACGGCTCCTTCGGAGCAGTTGTGTTAGTAATAATAGTTCTTACCAAAAAAAATGAAACACCGAAAGAAAAAGTTCACGAAGGCCGCGATTCGAACAACGGTCCTCCAAACCACCAGCCAGCGCGGCATGCTAACCCACTACGCCACCCAACCGTGCCGTTCTTCACTGAAAAAGATATCGAGGGGCCGGTGAGGCAGTCATCACCGTGCTGCCGACAAGTCACATGGTCACGGGCACCCAATAGGCGGGAACTGCCGGCAACTATTTTGCTGG
This sequence comes from Hyalomma asiaticum, assembly GCA_013339685.2. Taxonomy (NCBI): domain Eukaryota; kingdom Metazoa; phylum Arthropoda; class Arachnida; order Ixodida; family Ixodidae; genus Hyalomma; species Hyalomma asiaticum. The sequence continues at coordinate 76,725,243 of CM023490.1, forward strand.
TCTGTTTTGCCGGCTGCCGGCAATATAGACACTGCCTTTAAACTATATAATGAATTTATGTTCAATATTCAATCCCCAGATCTTGGCTTCGCGTCGCTTTAGATACCCAAGGAGAAAAAAACGTGAGTAAAGGTTCTGTTGCAAAGCAACCTTAAAAGCGGCACATTACTTGAAATAGGTGCATTTTGCATTATAACAAATTTAATATTTTTGGCATACATCGGAAAGGAAAACACGTAGACGTGAGCTAACGCGACACACACCAGGGCTGGGGTCTTTAGGCAAAAAATGCCGTTAAATGATAGGTGAAAGGTGCATTATAAGCAGATATTAGAGAAGGAACATCTTTTAAAGGCTACTTTAAAAATGCCATCGCGTGCCGAACTGCCGCACGTGTCCTAAAGCAAGGAGCGCCTGTTCGGTATCACGTTACCTTTAAAAATACGGGCAAGAACAAATAATGTTACGAGAACTGCAAGTCACCACACAATGGGTGTTTGATACAAGCAAAGGATTAACTACATGAAGTAAAACTGCTTTGGGACAACGTGCGTAGGCTCTTTATTCGAAAATAAAGAGCCTACGCACCTCAGAACACAAATAATATAGAAAGTCGAACCGGTGCTTTAATATCACAACAATATGTGCCACGTCCCATTTTGAAAACTGACCAGCAACATACCGAATTTTGGCATCCGCTCTGCACTCTACAGCTGTGAGTCCGCAATACAAATTCGGCGACGACACTGTAGTCTCACCAAAAGGCACAGGCTTGTGTTCATATACAACCGATGTCACAGTTGGGATGGGTATGGTCTTACGAGGTATACTCGCCATGGAATCGCGCAATCAACTTGAATGATCGATAAATGCGGTACATGATAAACGATAAACGCGTAGACAGACTGCGTGCAGCCGTTGTACACCTTGCACGTTGGTAGCAATGCAGCCGCGACGAGAGAGCGCGAAAAGTTCCCCGTGGTTTCCCCCTCCGAAGGCAGCAAACGCCAGCAAAAGCAGGTTCAGAACCACATTCTTTGCAAACTGCAGATGAGCACAATGAATGTGCATGGAGGGGGCCTTGACAATGGTGGTCAGTTCGGGAGGGGACGCGCGCCCCCCTCCCCACACACTTTTTTTTATGTTTAGTTGCTGCTGGCTTAGCACGTGCTAGGTTGCTTCTCGGCAGAGCACGCTCGTTTTTCTTGCCTTCTTTTTTTTTTGTAGTAGTCTCAAAACGTGGAAGACAGCATGTCTGTGGGGCAAACATTTTTGCACAATGGCGGGGACGCCCGCCGGGAATGCATTTGTTAAGTGCAGCTCGGTGCAGTCTATGGCATATGCTGGAATGCATGTGTTCTCTTGCCAGCTACTTGTAACACAGGATTTCGCAGAGGCTGAATCACCCACTCTAGCTAAAAACGCGAGCGAAACGCTGCACTGCACGCAACAAACGTAGCGAGGACGCACGGCGCCGCCATTCTGCTTGCATTTTTGCCATTTTCTGCAGCCCAGGAAAGATATGCACGTGCTGCCTTTCCGCACAAGAAATACTGCGATGACTCTGTCTCTACGCGCCCTTCTTTCGCCCTTATTGGTTATAAATAAATTAGTTGTTAAGTATCATAATACGCACATGCTTGCTTATATCAACGCCATAGTCTCATACGAACGCCAGTGATAAATCCGACACACTGCACAGAGCATGCACTCAAGCTCGATATATTCTGCTCATTTAACCAGTACAACGTAACCGATGGCCGATGTGTAAACGAATTCGATATGTATGGAAAGAACGCACTAACGGACGTTACACAAAAAAGCAAAAAATTAAAAAAGCACGAATTATGCGCAATGTCGTGGACATATTCAGGAATTATTAGCCTATTGTATCTGCGTGGTAGTAGAGAGCATGGAGGTGGAAAAGGGAGGTATAAGTTTACCCGACTAGACAATTATTTTATGTTGCTGAGCTTATGCGAGGTGCGATACATGCGTTGCGCTGTACTGGAGCGGCTTTTGCAAAGAATGCACTAGTTTCGCGATCGCACTGATGAAATGTAGTGAAGGGGCACGTGGCAAACAACAGCTTGACTTAGGACGGTTGGTTTATACTGTAACCCTGCACAAACCTATGAAGAAACTAGGGAACAGAAGAGAGCTTTGATTTTCAACTCATTTTTTTTTCAGTGCTGTTTTTATATACCATAAAATACGCAGATCGCCTGCACAAGAACACTGTGTGATCACATACACTCTAGTAGAACTCACCAGAAAAGCTCTCTCTATATCAATTATAGGTGTGTGCATTTCTTTGCCACCTTTGAGATGAAAAATGCTTGCCATATGACTGCTTCGTATTTTTCGTTTTTGCTTTTTTCGCAAATGTCCTGGCCTTGACAACAGCACTTCATTTGAATTTGCAATACAAAGCGATCTATGTATTTCATGGTCCTCTGAATATAGAGTTAGCACTATATCAGTACTGCCTCCTCGCTGTCGCGCTGTTAGCTCCGTATACCGTTCTTTTGCATAGGTTGCTAAATGAAATGTCAGTAGTATAACGTCGGTGGCGAGTTTATCTCCGCTTCAGCGCACCATAAATTCTAGACCTCTTTTTTCCACTCGTTGTTGCGCTGTTAACTCCATATGCCCTTTCCTTCCATAGGTTGCTAAATGTCAGTAGTATAGCGCCGCTTGCAACTGTTTATCTTCGTTTGAACATATGAGTGGTGGTTATGCCCATCGGTGTATGCACGAACTAGTTCAATTTCTATGAATTTAAATTTTCTGACTTGCGCTGTCAGATAATTTTCCACCAAGCTTGTCGATCCTTCTGGCTAATGTTAACTGATGCGCCAGCCTGTTTCGCAAAGTTCCCGCAAAACAGCCTATAGATGTATATATCAATAGTTTATATGCATGTTTTTTGTGTGCCCTGCTTATGAAAAACAAAGCGCGCGAAAATGTCATATATGCTGCTCAAAACGCACGTGCGCTATGTCCCTGCACTGAAACGCGTATACATGAATATATGAAGCTCAACATCTGATTCTTACATCGAATCTCTCAAGTGAATTTCGGTCATGCTTGTCTCGATCGGATCTCAATTGTTATATACAGCAGGCTTCCAAAGAGGCCCGGCCGATATCAACCATGAAAGGCTGCGGCGTAGTCGACGTTGCCTCCAGGACGGCAGAAATGACTCAATGTTTCCTGTGAAATAATCTTTCTAGGCAAATATCGCGCCAAATTCGCCATTCCTCAGGCGATGCTGATGAGCGGCAAAATCGGCGCCATATTTGCCGGAGAAAGTTATCGGCTCAGCCGACGGGGGCTCTAAGGTGGCATACTTCGCACAGTGTTGCCGACAAATGGCATCGGCCAGCCCATATCGTCTGTAGAAAGGCAAAATCGGCGCCATAGTTGCCGTTGAAAGCCATCGCCCCAGCCGATGTCGGCAGTTACGCGGCATATGCGGCCCCATGTTGCCGATTACAGTGGAAGGCCTGCCGATATCGGCGTGGAAGCGGCTATAGTAGCCCGATGTTGCCAGTCATTGACGGCGGCTTAGCCGAAACTGGCTTGCTGTCGGCAACCTTAGGCCGTGGATGGCCCGAACTTTCCCGCCATAAAACCAATATCGGCCCTACGTTGCGTGCTGGCTGGGAACGCGCCTAATCATCGAAGCCCACAAGATCTCGTGCCTTAAAGGCAAATGCATCAGCATGCCATCCATCACATTATCACCAAAAGAAATGGTTTATCTGGGTGGCACAACACGTGTGATGTAAGATCTTGTTTTTGTTTTTGCCTTGTAATGCGCGATATGTGTACCGCTGTGGTATAAATAAGGTCACATTCCTCGAAATAAATTGTTGTTTGCGCTTCGTTTGTCATTTTGTGTGTTCCTTCTTGTGTCCTCGTTCTCGTGCGCAACGCCTCAATTCATCATGGTCCAATACAAAATTTCTATATGTTATATAGGAAATCTGTTAGAGTTCTATAGGTTGTATCAGATTCTTATTGGCCCCAATAAAGACCAATAACAGCCTCTTATTGCTCTCTTATTTGACCAATAGCATTTGTATTGGTCCAATGGCAGGTAGGTATTGGTTTCCTATTTGACCAATAATATGTATATTAGTCCAATAGAGCAGGCAGCTATTGGTGTCTTCGGGCAAGTAAAAGATGTATTGGTAAAATAGCCAATAGCTGTTGGCTGGATGTTTGACCAATAGAGGGTGTTTTGATTGCCTATTTGTAGCACAAAAAGCGGGTATCCTACATGATCGATAATATAGGTGCGGCAGCTGACAGCTTTCAGTCACTTATATATCCTAGGATCAATGGAGCAACGGTTGCACGAACTTTTCTTTTTGAGAAAGAGCATCGTTGCGTAGCGTTTTGGGTTATTAAGATTGCATAATCAAATATTTACGAAGAGTATATAATGCATACAAACTATATAACAATAAACGTAAAAATAAAAGCTGCCAGCGATTGCTTTGCTAAATGTAGAGCTCCGGTTTTATTCTGATGATATGGGGCTCTTTAACGTGCACCTATTCTGCCCCCATCGATACGCTACCGCCGTGGTGGGATTCGATGCCGCGACTTTGACCTTCGCAATCCAAATCCCAAGCCGCTAAGCCATCACTCGTGTAGCTAATATCAAAAGAACTTACATCAATCTTGTTCACGTTCACCTCGGTGACAACACGCAGGCGAAGCGTGCCTCATTATCCATTTCATGATATTTTGCTTGGTGTTTGCCTGACAGCGATCACTCGATCCTCTCTTACAAGGAAACGACAAAGAACGATGCCGAGATCAAAGAACGATGCCGCCCTGACGAAGACAAGTCCGCTTGTCGAAACGTTAGCTCCTGCGACATTCCCTGTTCTAAATCGTATTTTGCGATTTTTTCATCGATGCCGAGATCTGGCATACATGTTAATCTACGCTACCACTTCTACTACGGCGACAGAACACGTATACCAACTGCTACGGCCAAGATAGCACGACGGCACCCAGAGCTACCCGATCCCGAACAAGCCTCCTCATTGCAAGGAGGCACTGGCCTCCTCAGCCTTCTCACGCGAGCGAGCCCGACCATTCCTTGGTGGCCATCGTTAGTTGCGTATTCATTCTCGACACGCTCAAAAGCAGTAAACTAATAAATATACACAAAAATAAAATAAAACTAGACGTGCATACCTCGCGTAAATGGTACATTTGAAAGCTGAGAGACATAGGCAAAAGTGTCCAAAAGCCCTGTCGAAAAACAACGTGAAGTTTTTCCGGACGCACGAGGTAGTACATTAGGCAAGCCAAAACAAGTCAAGCCACAGCCGCCATGGTCGCTGCATGCGCGCGCAACGTGTGCTACGCACTTGTGATGATTTTTTTAGTGTAGAATCGAGAGAAAATCGTCTTCATAACTTGACTTATGCTGAATGTGTTCAGCATTCCTCCCCCCCCCCCCCCCCGGAAGAATTTATGACTTCAAGTCACCGCGTGACTACTGTTTTCGCCCAATGACAACATGGATTTTTGGATCCATTGTGTGGTCTTCACTGCTTTCCTCTGTGACGATGAGGCCATTTGAAGGTAATCATACCGCTTATGTTTTGAGTGCAAGCTGCTCTGCGTTCGTACGTAGAAATACTGCAATATGGTGTCAGTGGCTTGAATGTTGATACCATGGATCGTTGCAGTGATGACAAGGCATTCTTCAGGGCGATGTGCGAGAGCATGTGTGTGAGCTAAAATGCTTGCATCTCAGTTGCCGTGACCTTTTGGAGCCTCAAAAAAAAAGCCACTGCATGCTGTGCAAAACTTGTGTATTGAACAGCATATACATACAGGGTGTTTTTTTTTAGCTGCAACACATTTTTAAAATTAGAAAAACATAAATCGCGGGAATGTCTTCTGTACCATTCGAGTGTACGGGTTGGCGGCCTCTAGATACAGAACAATTACGGCACTTGTATGCATAATTAGCGAAATTACGCTAATTAACTTTTTAATTATCAGCAATTGGTGGCTATAGTAAATGAGTACTTTGGAGCCCGTCCTTGACACTACCTATCCCAACGATCAAATTTTGAATAGCGGAGTGCATGTCGTAGCTACGCGAACAATTAGTTCCCTGCGGCAGGCTCCTTGAAACCGAAATCGGCCGGGACAAGAGCGTCTGTGACGTCGATGTCACCGCCACCACGGCTTTCATCACTCGCCCGCTGCGACCAACGCCGCAGATAAGAAGGAGATAACGCAAGCTGCTTGCGCGGCCGGAGCGGCGGTGACCACGGGCGAGAGGCGAGTGACGAAAGCCGTGGGGGCGGCGACGTCGACGTCACAGGCGCTCTTTTTCCGGCCGATTTCGGTTTCAAGGAGCCTGCCACGGGGAACTAATTGTTCGCGTAGCTCCGACATGCACTCCGCTATTCAAAATTTGATCGTTGGGATAGGTAGTGTCAAGGACGGGCTCCAAAGTACTCATTTACTATAGCCACCAATTGCTGATAATTAAAAAGTTAATTAGCGTAATTTCGCTAATTATGCATACAAGTACGGTAATTGTTCTGTATCTAGAGGCCGCCAACCCGTACACTCGAATGGTACAGAAGACATTCCCGCGATTTATGTTTTTCTAATTTTAAAAATGTGTTGCAGCTAAAAAAACACCCTGTATAATGTGAAGCACATGCTGTTGCATAAGCGATAAGAACCCCTAAAGTAACGATGGAGTAATGTTTACTTTATTATAGCCAATGATATCTTTTTCTATTTGGCTCTTTAGACTAGCGCAGTTCCTTTTTTCTCTCTGAGCCTTAAATGGATCAAGAATGAACTCGAGATGTATTATCGGAATTTAGAAGCGCCGGCCTTTGTTAAAAAATGCAAGATCGTGCCACACACGATTGGCACCGCGTAGCTGTACAGTAACGCTATAATACCCAGTGTTTACTTGTGCAATTAATATGTGTTCCTTCGAAGGTGCGCTCCATTTGAATTGCATTCGTATTAGAATACAAATGACAAAAAAAACAGTTTGTTATAGCCAGACACCGGGCACAAGGTAGAACATCTTTATTCGCGAGGCGCACACCGGCAGCCTGAACACAAGAAGTACAAAACAGAATAACGCCCCCCAATGTACTCTGGACAGTATATATACACACACGATCTCTCGGCGCATGCGCAAACAGCAGTAGCTTCAGAGCATTCATATAAACCACGCCACTGACGTCACAACACTTCCTTCACGATTAATTTTAGAAACTAGAACAAGTCAGGCGCTCAGGTGGGCGCCGCTGCCTCGTACTCCGTCGTAAGGGAACCGGCTGCTCACGATTGTCGGGAAGTGAGAGTGTCGTTGGTGACGACGGCTCCGAGCTTTGGTTGGTCGTCGGCGTAGCATCTGTGATGTCCGATGCATGGGGCAGTTCCACTTCCGGTGATGGGTCCCGTTGTGCCGTTGGTTCAATGTCCGATGGGCGCGGGTGGTCCGCGTGCACAAACCGCACTTTGTTTCGCACATACACTAAATACATTGAAGACGATTTCACACGCGTCACTTCTCCAGGCCACCAGTTCACAACTTCCCCACACACAGCACGCACCAGTACACGATCACCAACAGCAAACACTCGCGGTGAACCTCGACACCTGTCAGCAGACTTTTTTATTTGTGCAGACTTAGCGCTCATCGCATTTGTTACGTCTGGGCGCAGGAGCGCCAATCGGGTCCGTTCTTCGCACAAATAATTCAGCAGGGGTTCTCCCCGTGAAACTGTGAGGTGTGGTTCGATAACAAAACAAGATGTTATCTATCCTGTGTTGCAGCGTTCTATTCATGCCCTTTTCTAAGTCTTCTAGCACTTGTTTGAGCAGTGCTTTTTTGTTGTCTGAACAGCGCGCTTCGCCGCACCGTTAGACTGCGGATGGTACGGCGGCGTTAGTGCATATCTCACACCATTAGCTTTGTAAGGACGAAGATGAGGACGCATGAAAGCTCTATCGCCATCGGGTGGCTCGTACACAGTTCGCTCGCTGGCGGTGCCCTACGTGCTGACTTGACGATTGTCGCTGCTTCTCGACGTCTCCAATAAAGCTCCCTCACAATTGGTGGAAGTGCTGGGACTCTCCCCCCCCCCCCCCCGCCTCCATGATGCCGGAAGACGGACAGCCTCAACCGCAACCCGGTGCCTCGGTGACTACCGTGCTTTGCCCTGGCCCTCCGCGCCAGCGCGACCCACCCATATTCAGCGGCACCGAAGACCATGACGTGGAGGACTGGCTCACTGATTACGACCGCGTGAGCGTTCACAACCATTGGGACGACACACAAAAACTGAATTACGTGTCTTTTTACACTGTTGCCAGTGTGTGGCACCGAAATCACGAGCGTGACCTTCCGACGTGGGTTGCCTTCAAGGCCAACATCACGGAGGTATTCGGACGTCCCGCCGTTCGCAAGCTTCGTGCCGAGCAACGCTTGCGTAGCCGTGCACAGCAGAGCGGTGAGACATTTACCACTTATATAGAGGATGTCGTCGACCTCTGTAACCGCGTTGACGCTGAAATGGCTGACGCCGATCAGGCACATCTTAAAGGGTAGTCAAGATGATGCTCTCCAGATGTTATTGTCGAAAAATCCGACAACAGCATCGGAACTCGTCACTCTTTGTCAGAGTTTCGACGAACTGCGCAAACAGCGCGCAGCCACGCGCCAATGTCATCCTCAAGGAACATCGCTTTCGAGCCTGACGGTGACCCCTGACAACACCTCGCTACTGCGACAAATTAAGGACTTCTTCCGTGAAGAAGTCGCTCGCCAGCTTTCGCTGCTGCCGCTTACTCACGGCCAATCGACTTCTCCGCTCGAGCCCTCACTTCAATACATCATCAAGGAGCAGGTAGCCGACTCCATCCCGCCTCCTCTCAACCAGGCTCCTACTGCTGCTCCTCTGTCGTACCCTCAAGTCGCATCGAGGCCTGTACTCCCAACCTACAATCCCCCTCGCCCGCCTTTGCGCTCGCCAATTTCCCCTCCCGCCGGACCTATGGTACAAAATGCACGACCTCGAAATCCGTGGCGCACGGAAGACAACCGCCCGATTTGTTACTATTGTGGCCGTGTTGGCCATGTGGCACGTCTCTGCCACCAACGCATACAACACGAGTCCAACAATGTGCCTCCACCATGGGTCACATATGCGCGGAGTTTTCAACAACGCCGCAATTTTTTCGACCGACGTGAACCTGCCTCTGTCACCGAACCTGCATTCGCTACTCGCCGTTCGCCTTCTCCTCGCCGCCGCTCCATTTCCCCAATGCAGCGTCGGCGCAGCCCTCTGCGTCAGGAAAACCAAGTATCGCAGTTCATGAGGCAAGAACTGCGGTTCCAGCGAAAAGCACAAGGCCTCAATGTTTTCCTGAAAACGTTATCGACATCGTAATTGAAGGGATATCCACGCAAGCACTTGTTGATACCGGCGCTGCTCTTTCGACGATAGACGCTCGTATTTGCCGCAGAATCCGAAAAGTGATGACACCGCTTTCTGGACTATCCCTCCGAACCGCCAACTCGCAGCACGTCGAGCCTTCGGGTGCCTGTACCGCTCGTGTCGTCATTCAGGATGTTTTATATGTCATTGAATTTATTGTGCTGCCAGGTGCTCTCACGACGTCATATTAGGTTGGAACTTTCTATACACACATCATGCCATCATTGACTGCGCCTGTGTCGAAATCGATCTGTTTCCGTTTTCTGCCGATATTATACGCCACGACGACCCTTGCCGCAAAATTACCGTTTCAGAAGACACTGTTATACCGGCCTGGTCTTCCGCCCTTGTACGAGTTTCCTGCGACTCACAGGATGGAACAGTGCTCTTCGCGCCGTCTCAACTATTGGCTCGCCGCGGCTCGCTACCACTGCCGTTCGCTCTCCTTGATTTCACCTCCGGCGCCTCCATGCTGTACGTATCCAACCCGTCGGCCGAACCGATAACTTTACGTCGACGAGAACGCTTGGGGAAAGCCCATACTCTGCCTTCACATGCAATTTTCGACGCACCGGACGACTCGGCTTCTGTTACCGCACTCGAGGCGTCGCCTGCTCCGTCGTCGCCGCGTTCTTTTCAACGGTCTATTGCCAGTGACCTTACGACGGCGCAGCGAGACCAACTGCTTCGCTTGCTCCACAAATTTTCTTCCTCGTTCGACTGCCAAGCAACGTCACTGGGCCGCACAACCATTGTATAGCACACTATTGACACTGGAAGCCACGCCCCTTTTAGCCAGCGTCCCTACCGAGTATCCGCAAGCGAACGACGCGTTATCGATGACCAGATGAACGATATGCTCAAACGTGGTGTCATACAGCCTTCTAGCAGCCCCTGGGCATCGCCAGTCGTCCTGGTTCGGAAAAAATACGGCAGCATAAGATTTTGTGTCGATTATCGACTGCTTAACAATATTACCCGAGAGGATGTATATCCGTTACCACGCATCGACGACGCACTCGACTGTTTGCAAGGAGCGGAATTTTTTTCTTCCTTGGACCTCCGCTCTGGCTATTGGCAGGTACCCATGTCTGACACAGACTGTTCAAAAACTGCGTTTGTGACCCCGGACGGCCTCTACGAATTCACAGTAATGCCGTTCGGGCTCTGCAATGCACCCGCCACCTTTGAACGCATGATGGACAGCATCTTGCGTGGCCTCAAATGGCATGCCTGCCTTTGCTACCTCGATGACATTGTCGTCTTCTCCTCGGATTTCCCTACCCATCTTAGCCGTTTGAAGCAAGTTTTAACCTGTCTCCACAACGCTGGTCTGCAGCTCAACTTGAAAAAATGCCTATTTGCAGCTCGGAAACACACAATATTAGGCCACGTTGTTTGCAAAGAAGGCATCCTTCCTGATCCTGCTAAACTACGTGCCGTATCGGAATTCCCGAAACCCACTAATCTTAAAGCACTGCGCAGCTTCATTGGCTTATGTCCCTATTTCCGACGTTTTGTTCGCAACTTCGCTACTGTGATAGCACCCCTCAACCAACTCCTACAAGGTGACAATGAACTTTCTTCGTGGTCGGAGGCCTGTGATGATGCTTTTACAACTCTTCGCCGCCTACTTATGTCTCCGCCAATCCTACGCCATTTTGATCCAAATGCTCCCACAGAACTTCATACTGATGCCAGTGCTGTCGGCCTTGGTGCACTGCTCGCACAACGTAACGACGTTAATGTCGAATACGTGGTTGCTTATGCCAGCCGTGCTCTCACAAAAGTCGAGGCCAATTACTCAGTCACTGAGAAAGAGTGCCTTGCCATCGTGTGGGCTCTTCCAAAGTTTCGCCCGTATCTCTACGGTAGAACTTTTGATGTGGTAACAGATCATCATGCCCTCTGCTGGTTATGTAACCTCAAGGATCCGTCGGGTCGCCTCGCTTGATGGGCCCTGAGACTGCAGGAATACGACATCCGCATCGTTTACCGCTCTGGCCGCAGGCACTCTGACGCTGATGCCCTCTCACGCTTCCCCGTTACTCCAGACGCCAGCTCCTCTACCTCCAGTCATGATACTTCACCCCTTGATATCCTGGACATGGCCTCGGAGCAACGGAAGGACCCTTGGATTGCCACCTTACTCGCTTTAATGTCCAAGCCTACGGAAGCTTCGACGTCCCGAGCGTTGCGCCGACAGGCACAACATTTCGCCATCCACGACGGGCTTTTGTACCGCCGCAACTACCACGCCGACGGCCGTACATGGCTGTTGGTAGTCCCACGTCATCTCCGCAAAGATTTGTGCTCCGCGTTTCACTCCGATCCTCAGTGTGGTCACGGCGGAGTGTCGAAGACATACACACGGCTTCGCCTACGCTATTATTGGCGTCGTATGTACAACTTCGACCCCAAACCTGCATCGCCTGCCAACGACGAAAATCTGCATCGCACCTCACCTCCGCCCCTCTTCAGCAGCCACTTCCCTGCCCAGCTCGCCCATTTGACCGCGTAGGCATTGACTCATATGGGCCTCTTCCTTCTACTGGCGCTGGAAACCGATGGATCGTCGTCGCAGTGGACCATCTCACACGGTATGCCGAAACCGCTGCTCTACCTGGCGCAACAGCCAATGATGTCGCCTTGTTCTTTCTACAACGCTTTATTATCCGCCACGGCGCACCTCGTGAGCTGCTAAGCGACAGAGGTCGCGTATTCCTCTCAGATGTTCTCCAGTCACTCCTGAATGCCAAATTATTCACCGCATCTCGACCGCATACCATCCACAGACAAATGGCTTAACAGAACGGTTCAACAGGACTCTTGGTGACATGCTTTCTATCTATGTTGCGTCAGACCACTCTAACTGGGATCTTGTACTTCCGTTTATCACGTACGCATACAACACCGCCAAGCAAGCCACTAAAGGATTCTCACCTTTCCTCCTGCTTTATGGCCGCGAACCCTCGAACAGCATCGATATAATTCTTCCGTACCGTCCTGACCCTGCCGACTGCTCACCTGCAACTGTAGTCGCTCAGCACGCCGAGAAATGCCAACTTGCTCGTTCTCTCACATCTGCTCATCAGTGTCGACAAAAACAGCGCCATGACGTGAAACCTCCTCCCCACCCTTTCGCCATCGACTCCTTGGTGTGGTTATGGGTTCCACCTGTTGCTGCTCCTGGCCTTTCGTCCAAGCTCCTTCCTAAGTACCACGGTCCCTACCGTGTCGTTGCGCAAACCGGTCCCGTCAATTATGTCGTCGAACCTATGTCGCCCTCTCCCGATCTTCGTCGTCGCGGAAGAGAGACTGTGCACGTTGACCGGCTCAAGCCGTATCCGCTGACTTCTTTGTAGGTCGCCAGGGTGGCTCCTCTTCAATCCCGGGGGTAACTGTAAGGACGAAGATGAGGACGCATGAAAGCCCTATCGCCATCGTGTGGCTCGTACCCAGTTCGCTCGCTGGCTGTGCCCTACGTGCCGACTTGACGGTTACCGCTGCTTCTCGACGTCTCCAATAAAGCTCCCTCACAGCTTGAAGGAATTCTTTGAACTCAGCTACCCGAAACTGCGGCCCGTTGTCCGTCACTGCCTCCAGCGGAAGGCCATGCGCCACGAACCATGAACGCACTACTTCAACAGTCTTCGCCGTGGTTGTTGCACTCATTATCTTAATTTCAAGCCATTCGGAATAGGTGTCGATAGCGAGGAGAAACGTCCTTCCTTTTTCTTCAGCGAAGTCGAAATGCACGCGCTCCCACGGATTCTGACATATTTGCCACGAGGACAAAGGTGCGGGTGGAGCTGCAGGGAGAACCGTCTGGCATATTTCACATCTGCGCACTTTGTCTTCGAGGGCTTTGTCCATTCCCGCCCAACATACTATTGACCTAGCTAATGCTTTCATTCGGGTTATACCCAAGTGCTGCTCGTGCAGCAGCTGAAAAATATCCTTTTGCAATGACTCGGGTACTACTACTCTGTTTGTCCATATAACGCACCCGTTGTCTACATTGAGCTCGAGCCGGCCTACCCAGAATGGCTTTAGCTCCTCAGACACCGCTTTGGGCCATCCATGCCAGATCATGTCGTGCACAGTCCTGAGCACTTCATCGCGTCCTGTTTCTCTACCGACATCATTTGACGTTAAAGGCAAGTCACTTAGTGCTGAACAGTAAAAGATTTCTCCGGACTTGCTACCTGTGTTAGGTAACCGTAAGCGGGACAATGCGTCTGCATGCTGGATAGCTGATCCTGGTTTGTGTTTGATTCTATAGGTGTAGTCGGTCAAAAGTGTCAGCCAACGATGCACTCGTACAGTGGCTCCTGCACTGCCCTGCCGTTTAGGGTCAAACAAAATTGTCAGAGGTTGGTGATCCGTTATTATGTCAAAGGACCGTCCGTAAAGGTACTTGTGAAATTTTTTTTACAGCAAGCACAATACTAAGCGCTTCTTTTGCAATCTGTCCATAGTTACGTTCGGCCGCTGATAATGACCACGAAGCAAAAGAAACCGGCTTCTCCTCACCGGTCACCACTTGCGACAGCACAGCCCCTAACCCGTAATCAGAGGCATTACACGTGATCCATATTTCTTTTAAATGCGAAGCATTTCTTAGCGAACTACGGCGACTTTGAGCGTATCTATCTACCTGTCTAGCCGCCTACGATTTTGTGCTCTCCTGGCCGTTTCACCAAAGGGAGGTTTACGAAAATTGGTATGCCACAGCATGACTGCATGACGAACATAAATGACAGGTCATAACATGAAACATCATGATATGCATGTCATAAGCGGCATGATTTACATGCCACGGTCTTGGTGATCTCCTGGCCGTTCCGCTAATGGGGTGTACGCGAAAATTGGTATGTCACAACGTGACTGCCTGACGAACATAAATGGCAGGTCATAACATCAAAAGCATGACACGCATGTCATGAGCGGCATGATTACATGCCGCGGTCTTGGTGCTCTCCTGGTCGTATCTTTTTTTTTTATTGATATGAGATTAGGAGATGTTGGCGCACAAATAAGGCGCCGGCTACTCCTTGGCTCCTGGGGTCCGTACAACAAGCATGGTGCTAAGCAGTATGCGAAGCAATCTGGCATAATCACAAGAATAGTGGTTTCGTCAGAAGATTAACAAAGAAACACAACGTATACAAATATAAGTTCAAACACATGGCAGTACTTTAGAGTAAAAGTCTCTAATATACATAAGAATGTCACTGGCACAAAAACGTCCATAGTCAGTCAGAGGCACAAAAACGTCCATAGTCAGTCACAGGCACGTGGTCGTGTAAAGCAATCACCAGATATTGAATAACATATCCATATAGTACTCTTTGAAATTGCGCTAATAAAGTCCAGCAATGCCACTTTCTTCTAAAAACGTTTTCAGTGCTTTTAACGCGTTTTTTTGCAAGGCCATCGTCGGCCATGGACCCAGAAGTTTCTTTAAACTGAATGGCCGACGGTCCAGTGTCATCAGGGCTGCTTTTAGTCGATGCCTTGGTTCGTCGTGATTTGGGCAATCTAGGAGCAGGTGACGTATGTCTTCGTCTTGAAACCCACAATCACAGTCGGGAGTTCTAGCACGGCCAATTTTGTGTAGGAAATGCTTTGTGTAGGCAGTACCTAATCTTAACCGATGAATGAGGGTTTCCATACTTCTCTCTAAAGATAATGATATTCTGAGTTCAATAAACGGATCGATATGATACAAGTCACAACTTTTGGAATTTTGATCAAACCATGTACTTCTGCTCATTTTGAAAGATGTTGTCTTTAGAACGCAGCGCAATTCATTTTTCGACAACGGGAGGGAGACCGTGGCCTCCTTGTGATGTGCTTGTCGTGCTGCATCATCGGCTGCTGTGTTACCGGGAATGTTGCAGTGGCCTGGTATCCACTGAAATACTACGTCATGTTTCGCTTGGTTTGCTCTTGAGAGTTCTTTAAGTATCTCATATATTATACTCTCGCTGGTCATTTGTGCTTTTGTGCTGCGCAGGGATGTTAGAGCTGCCTGTGAATCACTAAATATTACCCATCTTTGCGAATCTCTCACAGATGTTATAAATTTGATGGCACACAGGATAGCAAATAGTTCGGCCGTTGTAGATGATGTAGCACGACACAGTTTATAGGACTCTTGCGTATGGAATTGCGGAACAACGAATGCCGAAGTAGAGGACGTTGCTACACAAGAGCCGTCCGTATAAACGTGCACGTATCCTGGATACAGCATATATATCTGATACAGCGCCAGTTGTTGAGCGGCCGGTATAAACATGTCTCTTTTTCTTATTATTCCCTCTACCGACAATTCAATTTTTGGTAGTGCAAGCTTCCATGGAGGATAATCAACGTCACAATGCCAATATGTGTTGCTTGGTAATATATGAATATTTGCTTGAACTGCCTTATGCATATAACTTCTGTCTCTTTTCCAAATGTCTAGTACTAGTGGGTGATTCTTATGTTGTGTTTGAAGACGAAAGAAATGCCGGCATGTTTCTATTGTTCTCATAACGGGAAACGGAGTTTGGCGGGACTCAGCTATTACAAGCCGGCTAGACGTCGCTTTTGGAACTCCTAGACATATACGCAGTCCTCTTGCTATAAGTCTTTGAAGCCGCTCTTCTGACGTGCGAGAAATGTTATGTAAGATAGCCGCAGAGTACGCAATTTTTTGTCTTATTAAAGCATTGTGAACAGTGAGCATGGACGACACCGATCCACCCCATGATGTGCCAGCAAGTCTGCGAAGTATATTTACTATAGTGTTGACGTCACTTTCCAGCTTCCTAATGTGAGGTGCCCAGGATATTTGCCGATCTAGTAATATTCCAAGGAATCTATGCTGTGTGACTATCGCCAGCGGTTGTCCCTCAAGATTAAGGCTAAAATTTTTTAACTTCCTGCGAGTGAAGGGCATTACGGCTGTCTTTTCGTGTGACAAAACCATGCCTCTTTCACGTAAGAAGTTATTGATGATGTCTATTCCTGCTTGTAGTAATTTCTGAAGTAAATGGACATTACTACCAGATGCCCAAATGCACACATCATCTGCGTAAATTGAGAATTTTAACTCAGCTGGTAGCATTTTTGTTAAATCAGCCATGACACAATTAAAGAGAAATGGGCTGAGTACACTCCCTTGTGGCACACCCTGCGTGACATCATGTTCACTACTGTTTCCTTCGTTCGTCTGTACAAATACCTTGCGACCTGACAAAAACTTGGAGATCCATCTCAATGTTCTGCCGGAGATTCCAAGTTCTAACATACTTAAGATAACATGAACGTGACTGACGGTGTCAAATGCCCTCTTGATGTCTAAGAATACCGATATGGTCAAGTTACCACAAGCTCGTTCATGTTCCACAGATGAGACGATATCTATTACGGCGTCCATTGTACATCTGTGTTTTCTAAAACCTACTAAGTGGTTAGACAGCACATCTGTTTCGTTACACCACCACTGAAGCCGTGCGTCGATCATCTTTTCCATGACTTTGCATAAACAACTTGTCAAACTGACTGGGCGGAAGGATTCAAGGCACAGAGGCGTCTTGCCCGGTTTTAAAATAGGGATTACTCGAGCGACTTTCCAAGAATCGGGTACAGTTTCTTCAATCCAGAGATTATTGAATATGTCTAGGAGAGCATTTGTGGCTGTTGGCCCGAGGTTTCTAAGCATATTATACGTAATGCCGTCCGGTCCAGCCTGTCCCAAGAATTTGGCTCGTAGTCCGTGCATTTAGCGGCCCTGTGACCCAGAGCTTCCCATTCCGCGCTCTCGCTGTTGCTCGGAACACAGAGGAGCTAGCAATAGCCGACGAATTTTGTGCCCATATCTGCAGGCCTGGTTTTTCATCACAGTGCATAGATTTTGAAAACTCAGTTGCATTTGCTAAGCAGAAGATTAATGCTTGCTATTGCGCAGAACATTCTCACTTAGACCCAGCATTTACATTAAGAGAACTGCAATGTGCGATAGCGTCATGTCGTCAGAAGTCCTGGTCGTATCGTTAACGGGATGGATACGAAAATTGGTATGTCACAACATGACTGCATGACGAACATAAATGACAGATCATAATATGAAAAACATGACATGCATGTTATGAGCGGCATGATTTACATGCCACGGTATTGGTGATCTCCCGGCCGTTTCGTTAATGGGATGTATAAAAAATTGGTATGCCACAATGTGACTACACGGCGAACATAAATGACAGGTCATAACATGAAAATCGTGACATGCATGTTATGAGCGACATGATTTACATGCCACGCGTTTCGTTAATGGGATGTATACGAAAATTGGCATGCCATAAGATGACTGCATGGCGAACGTACATGACAGGTCATAACATCAAAATCATGACATGCATGTGATGAGCGGCATGATTTACATGCCATGGTCTTGGTGCTCTCCTGGCCGTTTCGTTAATAGGATGTATACGAAAACTGGTATGCCATAACATGACTGCATAACGAACATAAATGACAGGTTATAACATGAAAAGCATGACATGCATGTCATGAGCGGCATGATTTACATGCCACGCGTTTCGTTAATGGGATGTATACCAAAATCGCCATGGCACAACACGACTGCTTGACGAGTGTAAATGACAGGTCATAACATTAGAATCATGGCATGCGTGTATGAGCGGCATGGTTTACATGCCACAGTCATGGTGCTCTTGCGGCCGTTTCGTTAACGTCATATGTACCAAACTCAGTGTAGCGAGACAACAATGCAGATCCATTTTACGTTCCTGATGCGTGCTTCGCATTTCCTTGATTCCCACTGCACATGGGATCTGCCAATTTTTTTACATCATACAACTGCAACACAGTCTTATGAGTCAACAGTTCTTTGCATCTTTGGATAGCTTGATTACATTCACGTGAGCAGTGCCATGTTGTTTCCTTTCGCAGCAAGTTGTGAAGTGGTTCCAAGATCGAGGCTAAATTTGGCGAAATTTTTCCATAGTAATTAATCAAACCTAAAAAGGCCTTCAGCTGAGTCATGTTAGTCGCCCTTGGCGCTTTTCTGATGGCTTCAACTTTTAGGGGCGAAGCTCCTTAGGGCATAGGCTAGTCGGGCGTCGTCGTCGTCGTCGTAGCCACCTCTAGGTCTTAGAATGATCACGAGACGGCGCTGCGGTGCTGCTTAGCTAGTACGTGAATTGATCATTAGATGGCGCGGAGGCGCTCGCTGCGTGCTCTAGTGTGATAGAAACCGCTAGATGGCGGCTGCGGATTCACAGCATATCCACGGAGTGATGATGAGTGGGGCGAAGCTGCCGTCCGTCCGTCCGTCCGTCCGTCCGTCCGCGTGTCTATCTGTCTGTCTGTCCGTCCGTCCGTCCGAGCACTGCGGTGTTGCTTATCTAGTAGGTGAATTGATCAATAGATGGCGCGGAGGCGCTCGCTGCATCTTCTAGACATCACTGGAGCGTATGACAATGTTAATCAGAAAATATTGTGGGCAATTTTCGAAGGAATCGGCATAGGCGACGATTGTGTACAGCTTTTGAGGGAAATATATCGAGAAAATACAATTTGCATAGTATGGGACGGAATCAGTAGCAGACATAACGTTGATATTAGCAAGGGGCTGAGACAGGGATGTCCTTTGTCGCCGCTGTTATTCATGCTGTACATGGTTAGAATGGAAAAAGCGCTAGGAGATAGCAACATTGGTTTTAATCTGTCACACAAACAGGGCGGCGTGATGAATGAGCAGATGCTTCCGGGTTTATTTTATGCTGATGATATTGTCTTATTCGCGTACAGTCGAGATGATATACAACGGCTGGTGAATATATGCGGGAAGGAAGGCGAGGCTCTAGGACTAGGATTTAGTGTAACAAAATGCGGGCTGATGGTATTCAGTGATCCCAACGACCAGGCGGTATCCATACAGGGCCAACAAATACCGAGAGTAAGCGAATACAAGTACCTTGGCGTATGGGTAAATGAGGGTGATAGATACATGAAGGTACACGAAAAAGCCTTGGCAGCAAAGGGAAAGAGGAACGCAGCAATAATGAATCACGGAGCGTTATGGGGACACAATAGGTACGAGGTGCTTAGGGGTCTGTGGAAAGGGGTAATGGTACCGGGGCTTACATTTGGGAACTCCGTGGTGTGCATGGGGCCAGAGATACAATCAGGAATGGATGTGAATCAAAGAACTGTGGGACGCCTCAAGTTGGGTGCCCACGGGAAAACGACAAACGAGGCTGTAAAGGGCGATATGGGATGGGCGAGTTTTGAGGCAAGGGAAGCGCAGAGCAAAATAAGGTTTGAAGAGAGGCTAAGGAATATGAAAGGGAGTAGGTGGGCAGTGAAGGTGTTCCGCTCTTTATATAGAAAGAGCGTTGACACGCAGAGAAAGAGAAGTAGGAGGCTACCCAGTAAATATACGGCTCTAAGAGAACTGACAACAAAGAGCGTAAAGGAAAAAGTCAGGGAGGCGGAGAAGATTTACTGGAGGGCAGCGACGGAAAAAAAACCGACTCTGAATAACTACCGAGAGGGCAAAAACGAAATAAAGAGGGAGGCATTTTATGACAATTCAAGAGGAAGCGCTTTATTGTTTGAAGCGAGATAGGGCTGCCTTAGAACGCGTATTTATAAAGCGAAATTCAGTAAAGAAGAAGAAAAATGCATATGCTGTGAGGAAGATATATATATATATATATATATATATATATATATATATAAAACGAAAGGGAAGGGGTCAAGGGCTCGTTCTTTATTTTGTTAGAAGTTAAGTTATATATATATATATATATATATATAGGGAAACGACGCAGCATGGTTTGATTGAATGCGGAAATATCCACCCAGGTGTACGTTTGGGAACCACCCTAAAGGAAGGCTTGGGTTTTAGGGTGAACAACGGGAAGCTGAACATAGCCGCGATTGAAATAAGTAAGAGACGGTTAGAGTACTGGTGGCAGAAATCTAGATAGAACGGACAAAAATAATCCTAAAAAACATATGGACTTTCTGCCATAAGGGGCAGGGAACTGGGCTATGAATTTCCGTTTTTGCTATAGTATGATCGATGTGATTGGGGTAAATTTAAAAGGCATGAGGAAAATTTAAAGAGAGAAAAAAAAAGTTCTACGAGCCTGGTGGCGCACATGTCACCGCCCCATTACAAAGGGGACGCTCATAGCATCCATCCATCCATCCATCGTGCTCTAGTGTGATAGGAGAGCGCTAGATGGCGACACACAGTGTTTGTCACGTCTTTGATGGTGTACTGGGCAAGATTCACGGAAGATTCACAGTTTTTACTGATGAACCTCCGGAGCTTCACCCACTCATCATCATTCATTCCGTTTATATGCGTGGATTTTTTTCCGCTGTTGCGTACAAACCGTGCTTATCGATCTCGTACCCCAAGTATGTGACGCGTGGCTGAAAGAAGCTCCATTTCTTTGCTTTCACTTTTACGCCGTGTTTACTTAGGCGTTTGTGGCGGCAGCCAAGCCAAGCCAAGCTGCCAGGCAGCGCCACCCTCCGCTGCTCTCCGGAACCACCAGAGCGAACCCGAATAAAGTCAGTTGATGTTTGGGATCCACGCCGCGCGGTTGTGTCCGCTTCTACCGCGCGTACACGCGTCCCAACAGTGGTGACCCGGACGAGGCTTACTGCCTTTTTCAAGCGATCGACGCCATGGAGGCCACCCCTGACGCACTGGCCATCTCCGCCGTCGACATCAGGCTCCCGCCGTTTTGGACAGCGGACCCGCAGCTGTGGTTCCTGCAGGTGGAGTCCCAATTCACCGCTCGTCGTATTACCGGTGAGCTAACAAAGTACCACCACGTGGTCGCTAGCCTCCCACCGGCAATAGCGAGCGAAATACGCGATCTCCTGGTCGCTCCACCTGCAGAGAACGCGTACACAGCCCTGAAACAGCTCCTCATCAGCCGCCTCACGCCGTCGGAGCCTCAGCGCCTGCAGCAGCTACTGCACGACACCGAGCTCGGGGACCGGACGCCCAGCCATTTGTTGCGCCACATGAGGCAGCTGTTGCACATGGACGGCGCAACTACCACCGGTACCGAGAGCAGACTGCTTCGCGAGCTGTTCCTACAGCGACTCCCGGGCAACGTGCGCATGATCCTCGCCTCAACTGCCGACAAACGCCTGTCTGAACTCGCCGAGCTCGCGGACTCTGTGCTGGCGGTCGCTCCGCCGTCCGTCGCGGCGCTACAGCCAGACATCGCCGGCCGCGCGCCTACGACCGCACTGCACGACATCCGGGAGCAGACATCCCGCCTCGCCGATACCGTCGCAGCGATGCAGGCCCGCAGTACTCCCGAGGAGCGCCAGCGTCCAGCAGCGCAACAGAAAACCTGCTGGTATCACAGGAGGTATGGCAACGCTGCTCGCAAATGCATCCCTCCTTGCGACCATGCGGGAAACGGGAGCGGCCGGCACTGAGGACGACCAGTGCCCCGGATGCCCCCGAACGTCGTCCATCAGTGTTTTTCCTCACCGAGCACGACAGTGGCCTTCGATTCCTCGTGGACACCGGCGCTGAGGTGAGCGTGCTGCCGGTTGGGTCCACCCATGGCCGTGTCCCCAGCGCGTCCCCCCTTCAGGCGGTCAACAACACAACCATCGCCACCTACGGACATCGCTCGCTGCAACTCAATTTAGGCTTGAACAGAACGTTCCGGTGGATTTTCATCGTGGCAGCAGTGAAGTTTGCCATCTTGGGTGCGGATTTTCTTCGGCATTTCGGCCTTCTCGTCGATGTGCGCAACCGGCGCCTTCACGATCCCGTGTCGCAGCCAACTGTGCAAGGCAATCCCTCGAAACACCCTCCGCTGAGCCCCACTCTGCTCGGGCCGTCCAGTGCAGAACGTTTTACTCGAATTCTGCATGAGTTTCCCGAGTTGACGAGGCAGCCGCCAGCCAGCGCCGCGGCGAAGCACGAGGTACGCCACTACATCGCCACCAGCGGCCCACCCGTGCACGCGCGGCCTCGCCGTTTGTCTCCGGAGAAGTTGAATGTCGGCCGGCAAGAATTTGAACACATGCTGGAACTAGGGATCATCAGACCATCGTCGAGCGCCTGGGCATCTCCACTCCATATGGTGCCCAAGTCAACACCGGGAGACTGGCGACCATGCGGGGACTACACGGCGCTGAACCGGGTAACGACCCCAGACAGGTACCCGGTACCGCACATACACGATGTCACGACGAGGCTTCACGGTGCCACTATCTTCTCGAAGATCGACCTAGTGCGGGCATACCATCAGATTCCCGTTGCCCCGGAGGACGTCCCGAAGACCGCCATCGCAACGCCTTTCGGACTCTTCGAATTTCTCCGAATGCCATTCGGACTCCGAAACGCGGGTCAGACATTCCAGCGGTTCATGGACGGTGCTATACGCGGTCTCAACTTCTGCCACGCCTATCTTGATGACTTGCTAGTCGCCAGCAGCACTCCGGAAGAGCACGTGAATCACCTACGCATCGTCTTCAAGTGCTTAGTGGAGCATGGCGTGGTCGTGAACATGGCCAAATGCGAGCTCGGCGTGCGACAGCTCTCGTTTCTTGGACACGTCATCTCTGCCTCAGGAGTTCTTCCTCAACCCAACAAGGTTGAAGCCGTGCAAGGATTTCCGCAGCCGACCGCCAAGCGCCAGCTTCGGGAATTTCTGGGTTTGGTAAACTTCTACCGCCGTTTCATTCCCCACTGCGCCCAGATCCTTCAACCTCTACACGATCTGCTGGCCACTTCAAGGAATGGCTCAGACACCCTCTCCTGGTCTCAAGAAGCAAAAGAAGCCTTCTGCGAGGTGAAGGACGCCTTGGCAAACGCCGCACTGCTTGAATACCCCAGGTCCGGTGTCCCGCAGTGTGATGGTGGATGCCTCCGATACAGCCGTTGGGGCTGTATTACAGCAACTCGTTGGGGGAATCTGGAGCCCGATTTCCTTCTTTTCGAGGAAGCTAACGCCTACCGAGCGCCGCTACAGTACCTTCGGGAGAGAACTGCTGGCCGTGTACGCTGCCATATGACATTTTCGCCATTTCCTGGAAGGTGTACAGTTTTTCATCCTCACCGACCACAAGCCGCTTACTTACGCATTGCGCTCGCTAAGCCCCGACGGGGGAACGCACACAGCACGTGAACGGCGCCAAATGTCCTATATATCAGAGTTCACGACTGACATCCGCCACGTCAAAGGCGGCGACAATGAGATAGCGGACGCCCTCTCTCGGAATCCTGTCAACGCCATCATGCCCACACTACAGGTTGATTTTCCCGCTTTGGCTGCCGCTCAACGTGACGATGACGAACTGAAACGCCTGTTGACCGCGACCACTGCCCTGAATCTTGAGTGGATCCCAATTCCCGGATCCGAGGACAAGGTTTGCGGTGACACAAGCGCCAGTAGAACTCGCCTGTTCGTGCCTGCAAGCCTCCGTCGCCATGTGTTCGAGTCCTTGCACAGACTGCCTCATCCGGGGCTTAGAGCCACCCAAAGACTGGTGACGGCAAGATTTGTCTGGCCAGGCGTAAATCGGGACGTCCGACGCTGGGCACGTGAATGTGTAGCTTGCCAGCGCTCTAAGATACAACGCCATACCTCGACAGCACTGGGAACACTCCCCACTCCGGATTCTCGCTTTGACCATGTCCACCTGGACATCGTCGGCCCACTGCCACCCTGCCACGGAAAGCTTTACCTGCTGAACTGTGTCGACAGGTTCACCCGCTGGGCGGAGGCCATCCCTATCGCGGACATCACTGCCGAGACGGTTGCGAGTGCTTTCCTGTACCCGTTTTGGGGTGCCCTCCACGATAACAACAGACCGCGGCAGACAGTTTGAATCAGCCCTTTTCACTGCCATCAGTCAGCTCATGGGCACCTCACGCATACGTACGACGGCGTACCACCCCATGAGCAATGGCATGGTGGAGCGCTTTCACCGCCAGCTGAAGGCTGCGCTCACGGCAACCGAGGAACACAACTGGGTGGAGGCCCTCCCACTCGTTCTTTTGGGTATAAGATCCACCTTGAAAGAGAACATTGGCTGCAGTGCCGCTGAGTTGGTCTACGGCACGACACTCAGGCTGCTGGGAGAGTTCTTTGCGCGCGGCTCAGAGGAGGCATCCATAGCTTGCAGTGACTATGCACTTCGCCTATAGGCGAAGTGCATAGGTTGCGTTGGTGCATTGGTTGCGTATACGCAACGTCATGAGCAAACTGCGCGCGGTACCTCCACGGCCCCCAGGGTCGCGTGTGGTGCACGTCGACCCGCAGCTCACATCGTGCCCATATGTGTTTGTACGACACGACGCGGTTCGGCGACCTCTTCAGCCACCCTACGATGGGCCGTTTAAAGTCCTCCGCCATGGCAACAAACAATTCACCATCCAGAGAAGCGGTCGTGAGGAGGTTGTGTCGCTGGACCGCATCAAGCCAGCACACATGGACCGTGACGATGCCGTGTTGCCTCCGCTAAGGGAATCATCGCCAGGACCCCCAGCTTCAATGCCAGCCCAAGCCCACGAGGTGCCCTCCCGGCTGACACACAGCGGACGGCTATCAAGAGCACCCACTCGCCTGGACCTTTAACTCCGTTCGGCAACTCACTAAGGGGGGAGTGCTGTGGCGGCAGCCAAGCCAAGCCAAGCTGCCAGGCAGCGCCACCCTCCGCTGCTCTCCGGAACCACCAGAGCGAACCCGAATAAAGTCAGTTGATGTTTGGGATCCACGCCGCGCGGTTGTGTCCGCTTCCACCGCGCGTACACGCGTCCCAACACGTTGAAGAACTTCCTCCACCCTTTCAGAACACCGCCCGTAGTTCTCACCAGCAATGGCTACATCATCAATGTAGCATGCTGTTCCCGGCAGATTACGCAGTATTTGGTCCATGACCGCCTGGAAAATAGTCGGTGTGCACGCTACGTCATAAGGCAAGCGGCGGAATCTAAACAGACCTAAGTGGGTGTTAACAGTGAGTAGTTTTTGCGCTTGCTCGTTTAGTTCAAGTTGCAAGTACGCTTTTGGGAGGTCTATGATAGAAAACACTGCTCCAACCTGAGGGTTTGCGAATATGTCTTCAGGAAGTGGCAAGGGATACTGATCGACCTTGACCGGTGGGTTTACTGTGACGCGATAGTCGCTACATAATCTCAGTTCTTGCGTGTTCTTTTTGGAACAATCACAGGCGGCGTTGCCCATGTACTGTGTCTGACCGTGTATGTGACTCCAGCTCTTTCTAGCTGGGCCAGTTCTTGTTCAACTCGCTCGCGCAAAGCCTATGGCACTGGTCGCGCTTTCATAAATACATGGCTCACGTCATCCTTCAATTCAATGCTGCATTCGAACCCCTTAATTGTACCAAAACCTGCGTCCGGGAAATTTCTCAGCAAGCAATGCTTCCTTAGCCACTACATGTACTAAAAAAACTTCCTGCCAATTTATTTTGATTTTAGAAAGCCAATCTCGACCAAACAACGTGGGCATTCTAGCACCCTGCGTTTCTTTCGCTACGAGAAGTGGCAGTTCGAAACACTGGTCTTGGTATTGCACCTTTACATCCATAATGCCAACAGTAGGGACCGCCGTGCCATTGTACATGGCTAGTTTGACATTTGCTTCTCTGCAAGAGGCATTTGGGAAGTGTTTAGCACACTCTCCCTCTGGCGTTATTGACACCGCCGCGCCCGTGTCAATTCCATGGGTATCACTTGATCATTTATGCGAACCTTGATTACAATGGCGGGCATACCTACTTTCTGGTTCGTACGATAAAAAAATATCAGTTCGTGAGCATTCTCGTTCTCGCCTTCTTCGCTCTCTACTCTGTTTACAAGCTTAGATTTGCACATTTTAGCAACATGGCCCTTTTTTTTTCCACACATAACAGGTACTGTTCACAAATCGCCAACTCACGGGTGTGTGCTGTCCTCCGCAACGATCACACATTCTTTTCGTGTCTTGTTTCGCTGCACCCTTTTCCTTTTCCCAGCTGGACTGCGTCGGCGCTTCCCTCGAAGGTGCTTTACTCGATTGTGCAACTTTCCGTTGCCAGTGGACGTCTTCCGTTTCTACAGCTGCTCCTTTGGAATTGGTTTGCAGCATTTCTTTAGTGTCTTGCGTTGCCGCTTCCATGGCCATGGCTACGCTGCATGCGCGTTCCCTTCCTCGTCTGGCATTGCCAACAGCCTGCACCGTATTCCCTTGGTATGTATTCCAG
The DNA here is from genome assembly GCA_013339685.2 of Hyalomma asiaticum. Classification (NCBI taxonomy): domain Eukaryota; kingdom Metazoa; phylum Arthropoda; class Arachnida; order Ixodida; family Ixodidae; genus Hyalomma; species Hyalomma asiaticum. The sequence goes on from CM023490.1 coordinate 76,752,038, forward strand.
CAACCAGCCGGTCCCGCAATGCTTCGGTCAAAAAGGCACTGAATTCGCATGTTGCCGCGAGTTTCTTCAATTCGACTATAAAATCTGCGACAGTCTCATGCGGCTCTCACTTTCGCTGGTGAAAGCGATGCCGTTCAGTGATCAGGGAGCGCTTGGGAGCGTAATGCTTCTTCAGAGCTTTAACAACTTCCGTGAATCACACCTTAGCTGGTGTTTTAGGCAGCAGCAAGCTCCGGAGCGTCACGTAGGCTTTCTCACCTATACCCGTGAGAAAGAGGGGAAGCTTCTTATTTTCCGCGATGTCATTGGCCGCGGCAAATATTTCGAACCGCTCCAGGTATACCTCGAAGTTGCCGTCATGTTGTTGGAACTCGTGTAACTTGCCGACAGTGGTTACCATACTCACTTCGACCTGGTTGGAGTGGGATTTCTAGAAGCCTGCGGCGCATCCCATCCTCGTCGCCAGTTGTTAGAGCCAGACACCGGGCACTAGGTAGAACAACTTTATTCTCGAGGCGCACACTGGCAGCCTCAACACAAGAAGTACAAAACAGAATAACGCCTCCCAATCTCCCAATGTACTTTGGACAGCATATGCGCAAACAGCAGTAGCTTGAGAGCATTCATATAAACCACGCCACTGACATCACAACACAGTTGCACTGCAATATTTATTGTTTGTCAGTAATTTGACATGCACAATCGGACTGCGCATCTGCACAGATTGGACTGCTTTTTTTCAGTTTGCAGCTTCCGACGATAATATTCTTTACAGTATTCAGTTAAAGCAGCTCAAACATTAGTATTGGTAGTAACCTGAAACTATTTACAACTGCTGTTTTATTTACCTGCGCATATGCAATGCTCTTTTTTTCGTAACCTGGTGAATGTTGCAGGCCAACGAAAACAAGCAGATAACTGTTTCACTGGCTCATTGCATTAGGGTGCAGTTCAGTGAGTGCTGTTACATAACCTAATCACCAAAAAGTAAATAGTGTTGCTTAGCATAACCACCTGTTGTTATAGTAAAATTTACCAGAATTTTTGACATCATTACTATGGTTATCTTGCCTCAGGTTTTCCCAAGTGATGGAATGTGGCTACAGAAATCTTCACGTGAACATTTGATGCAGTGTCACAAATGTCGAACTTTTCTTCATGAGCCTGCCAGGCAGACGTTTTCAGGTGCAAGCCTTATCTGCAAAACCATCATGGACACAGTATTGAATAGGACAAGGACAAACCACTTGTGGATCCTGCCATATATGACGCTCTAAAAGGCATGCTCCAGGCCACCTGGATATTATTGCATGCAATGTTTTGCCATAATTCACAGCTCTCGCAATTTTCAAAAGGTGTAGTTTTTTTATACTGTACCAACCCTTACGAAAATGCCATATATGGACTGATATGAAAAATCCATATACGGTTATATTAAAAATTGGGCAGATATGGCCATATATGGCATATACGGCCCTTATATGGCCATATCTGCCCAATTTTGAATATATACGTATACGGGCCCGTATATGGCCATATCTGCCCAATTTTTAATATCTCCATATATGGCGCCTTATACGGCCATATCTGTCCAATATTTTATATATCCATATATGACGCCTTATATGGCCATATCTGCCCAATTTTTAATATATCCGTATATGGGCCCTTATATGGCCATATCTGCGGAATTTGTAATATATCCATATATGGCGGCTTATATGGCCATATCTGCTTGACACTGTAGGCCATGTGTGAGAGCTGAACACATATATAAACAAAAACAGAACACAAATGCAAGATAGACCTTTCACGTGTGTATTTTATTTTCCAACTATTTTTTTTTCATTCTTCGGAGTTGTCTTTTGTCTTTTTGCTTCTCAAGTCGCTGAGCTTTACGCCCAGGGATAATATTAAAATTAAGTTTTCCACTGCACTCGAACTGGCACCTCGTAGGGAAGTCATTTGTGCGAGCTGTAAATGGCAAAACACAATTGGAACATGAAAGTAATGCTTACATTATCAGGGCCGATACATAGCTCCAAAACATGTGCAGCTGATGACGCAATGACACAATATTTCATATGTATACATGTATGCATTCACTTAGGCGCCAAGAACAACAATCATAAAACATCGGAACACGCCCGTATCGTTAAACCATCCTGCATGACCGTGCATGACTACGCAATGTGCTGGTCGGTATGCAAAGCACCTTACAAGCAGTTGCTCAATTATTATTTCAGTTTACTTCCTTGCACTTTGAGGCGAAGGGGAGGGAGATGCTTGTCCCTGTTTTGTCAAAAACAATTCATGGCATTTAAGCTACAGCTGTCACGCAGGAAAAAAAACACTGTTTTTCTCAACGACGTGATTAGCTTGTTAATCACGTGAGGCCGGTTCTCCGAAATGGCATCAAATGTATGCACATAAAGCACTGTCATTGATAGCTGAACCAGCAAACATGTTTATACATTATTGCAATAAAGCAACTGACCTTTGATGTATAGGGACGACTGAGTGTATTGTAACCTCTCCGAAATAGCGTGTGGAGTGCTCTGTTTGGTAAATAAATAAAATAAATGCAGATAATATCTAAAATGCGGCCACGCCATTTCTATGTTCAATATGGCACTTCCAGCTGCTTCTGAGGCCGCATGCATTTCCAGCCTCACGGCTTCACTGGCGCCAGATTCCGTGAATAAGCTACAATAACGAGAATTTCACTAGTGAAAGGGCGGGGGAAGGGCACCGGTAAAACGAACAGAATTTCAACAGCAACTTGTCTAGGGCATTCGTAAGGAAAAATCAGAAAACGATAGCGTGTCTAAGCACGGTACATCTGTTGGGTGACCTTCGATATCGCCACAAGAAGAAAATACTGCATTTGGCGTCTTTTTACAACACCGCTAAAGGGTCGGAAGCAGAAGCAATGGCTAAGGCGCAACTTAAAATATAGAAAAGAAACACGCTAGCTTTTCGACATTAGCCGTTTATCCGATATCCGATGGCGAAAACAAAGCGCTTAGCAGCTATAAAATTGTCCAATTCACGTGCTTCTGAACTGACACACCGTATTAGAATTTCAGTAACAAGCATCAAAGCTTACCTTGTAGCAATCAGCCTGGCATGAAAGAAGCCTTTGTACTGCCACCAAACTTGCACTTGTGGCCCCACTTCATTAGGAATGTGCTCTTCCGTCACTCCCGACGCAGGTCATTTTAGAACATCGAAGGTTGTCCACTTATTTGCGACACGATCGAAACATGCCACTCACTGCACTCAGTACCACAGCACCACCTTTTTCGGAAAGCACAGCCATGCAGCCCACACACAACAAAACCTTCGTGGAGAAAATGGCTCCAGTTGTGACGGCTACGCAAATGTAGTCCGTAAGAAAAAGAGAGAGGTGTATCGTTCCGAGAGGAAAGGGCAAACGTAAAGCAGAAACTCGCATATTTCGATTGTTTCCCCGAAAATACGAGCGCGTTTTGTCAAAATGATGAGAAATGTGTTATGATCTAAGGGCCCAACCACAGGCACGCGTCAGCACGCGCCTACGCGTCAAAAGCGTCAAAAGCGTCGCCGCGCGTCACCCTCGGAGGGGGCTGACGGACCGAGACGCGTCGACGCGACGGTATCTAGCAGTGTCAGATATTTTCGCCTCGCGCACGGCTCGCGTCTACGCGCCCGCCACGCGCCAACCAATCAGAGGCCGCGGAACCTCCCACGGCTAGGCCTAGCATGGCGGCCGCCGCAGTGCAGCCGCGAAGACACGGCGGAGTTCTGGGGAAGCGCGGAAGCGTTTCGGAATTAACGCGTCGTCAACCGTAGCCCACAGCGATACGATCAAGGATCGCGATTGTCGCAGGGTGATATGATATCGTGCCCACCGTGATTTTGCCAACAGTTCCAGCTGACCTTCCACAGGCGTGAGTGCGATCGCTGCCGAGTCAAAACATCGTCGACATCGTACTGGAGACTGCTGCTGCGCCTGCGCTTGTGTCTGTGTTTACTTGTGCTTGAAAAGAGTGGAGACATGCTTTCGAATTTCGAACGCTGGACCGTCACCTGTTGCTAATTCAATTGTGAGCGATGTCAGTAACTAGCGAAGGCCTCTGGCGCGGCCCGTCGACTTCGCCCGAAGGGGAGTTGAGAAACTCGGGTGACGGATGTTGATGTTTCTTTGTTTACGTCGCAACGTAAACGTTATCCCTGATCGCCCCTGATCGTGACCGTGTGTGGTGCTTACGCAAGAATGTTGAACCGCTGCATGTTTGTTTTCAACATCGGCACCTACCACCTTCGCTGCCAAAGGTGGACCGCGCCCTCGCCAGCACTTTCCTGTGATATCTTGCCACGAACATGAGTGTACTGCGCACTCTACGACACTCAAACATTTGTTGATCCGAGAGAAATTGTTTAGGTGTAGTGTCAAGCCAGCAACAACGGACCATCGCTTACGGCTGCGATCAGCTGTCACCGGTGTCGTTGCTGTGTTTAGAATTCAAGCTCGAACGTACACGAAAGTGGTGTTTGAAAAAGAAAATTGCATGCACGAAGAAATGCTGCTTTTGCTCTCGTTCTGCTTTCCTACAGTGCACTGCACATTGGCACATGCGTAGTACAAAGCAAGGTATGTGCAATACCTTGCTTTGTACACTGTCTGCTCACACGGACAGAGGTGTAATGCAAGAGCAGGTATCATTCCTCAAGTAACGAGGATCTAAAGAAGATTGATTTTTGAGGGTTGTTTACATAGGGTGTTTTTTAGCACTTGCCGTCTCATCAGAGCTTGTGAATGAGATGTGCCTTTTTAAATATCAAATGCATGACAATTTAAAAATGTGAGGACAGCATGGCCCCAAATGTACTCGCATTATTCGCTGAATAAGCAGTGTGCAATATTACAGTACAGGGAATCGTTGAAGAGACACCTAGGCCAGTGGGCAGCAATGGTAGCTGATATAAACATTGGTCTGTGTAAATTAGGAACAAAATTCTGATAAGGGCTATGTAAATGACAGCTGGTTTGCCGGAATGACCTTACATTATTGCACAGATCTATCCCGTGATTCCTATCATGAAGTGCCATATCTATAACCACCAACACCTGTCTGCCCATTCATTGTTTCTTTTTTTTTCTCAGCACCGTGATTTGAAACAGAATTATTTTTTTGACAATTTCAAATAACAAGATCAGATGGTAACAATATATAAGGAATAACATGGCAAGGATTATTCAATTTTAAAAGTTTGTGCGTTTTCCCACATATGCTAGTACTCATGCACTTTTAACGTGGCCGAAATGCCAAGAATTTCAGCTTCTCAATGTTGACAACTTGCAAACCTATCTGGACAGGTACTGTATTGCATGTTTTCAAGTGACATAAGTCGCATCATATGGTTATGAACACATGTTGTGTCAATAACGGCCTCTCAACCAAAAATTGCTCATAAAGGCGACCTACAGCTGTGCTTGGTCAGAATTATAGAGGCGATAGCACTCACATCATACAATTAAGCGCGTCTTGTGTTTACAAAAGACCTCTGGCCACAAATAATGCTCAAAAGTATGACAGAACAGTACAGTCTTAGGATTTTGCTTGTAATAGAAGCCACATCGCAATCTTACAAGCACACCTTTTTGTAATCACTAATCTCTCTTTGAATTGCTGTCAAATGTCCTAAAAGAGTGCTTTGTTAGTATTTTGCAAGTAATAGTAGTCATCGTGCACACCTTTTGGCAATAAACGACTTCTCATTCATGAATTTCTCTTACAGCACTACAGAACAGTGCTTTGTTAGCACTTAAGGAGCAACAGTACTCGCATCATACAATTATGAGCACATTTTATGTTAATGAAAGACCCCTCATCCACACATAGCCCCCAAAAGCATGCTAATGGAGCGTTTACGTAGAATTTTAAGAGTGACAGTAGTCACACAATAAATTACAAACATGCCTTGTGTTAATAAACAATTAGTGAATCACGAGTAGCCGTCCAAAGCATTCTAAGTTGCATTTGGTTAGAATTTTGTGAGCGATGGTAGTTGCATCACACGATTGTAAGCATGCCTTTGTTTATAAATGACCCCTTAACCATGAATTTCTCTTGAAGCATTTTAAAACAGTGCTTGGTTGGAATTTTAGGAATGACCGGAATGATAATTATCATGTCAGGCAATGATAGGCTTGTTTTATGTTGTTAGAGGACACTGACCACAAACAAACTACCAGACAGTACTTTACAAATGAGGGCTGCCCATGATTTTCTACCTATACTGTGTGGATAGGCAGTGACCCACAGTATGTGTACAGTTGGTAACAGCCTCAGCAAAACCTAAGGATGTTGGCATATGCCTAATGGATATTTAATATATACATAAACGAGGCTGTAGTTTACATAGGACTTCAGTGGTCAGAATATAGCAAGAGATATTTAGAAGTGACATGCTTTGATACTATTTAAAATTGTGTAGGAACCGCACCCTCTTGCGCCTTAACTAGGTTTGGCCCTCGGATAGTGGCGGGTCATCACAGTCCAGTTATTTCGGCCATGCTTACATTATCCCCAATATTGTACTCTAATAAAATTGAATACTAAGGCTTCCATAATGTCTATTTGCTATACAAGCACACAATGTACGTTGTGCTTGCCATCTTGCTCATTGCTGTTGTGGTAGGACCCGTGTCGACATTAAAGCTTTTTTCATGACAATGACAGAGATACTGCGCAAACTTGTTTGAATCAAGGTGTGCACTTCCTTTTTCAGCTTAACTGTCTCTGCATGAGTGCACTATTCACCTTGGCAGGACATGGTCATCTTGAATCTGACCGCAACACTGGCTCATTATCAGCAATCTGTATTGGTGCTGCTTATCTCATTAGCAGGTGAAAATCTACTGTTGTGTGAAAGGTCAAGGCAGGATCCTATAAATAAACAATGAAAATAGTTGACCACATTCATTCAAAGTAAGGTGAGGAAGGAGCAAAATAATGTGCTTGGTTGATTGGAGCTTCTCAAAGGTAGCACATATAAGAACCTGTTACGCATATTTTGAGGCATGAATATTATGTTGATGACCGTAATATACAGAAATGCCACCTCTTAGCCTGTGTGAAATCCATTAGGTACTATGCCTAATATGTAGGGAACCTTAATTTTTACTGCTTACAGCAAACGTCTAACTTTAAGAAAAATATTTTTCTGTCAGTAGCCATAAGTCAGTGTACTGGTCTCGCACATTTGACCAGTACATACAAAAATTTGCATTGAACGTTACGAATGTGTGAATAACGTGACTGATAGGACATGACATCAATAACATGACATGGGTTAATTCAGGATTAATGATAATGAAATTGTGTGGTGGTACATGATTACAGGGCACTGAAGCAACAGATGCAAGGGACAAATGCATAGAAACACACTGGGACACTGTGTCTGCGCATTTCTCCCTTACATCTGTGCTTCAGTGCCCTGTGGTCATGTGTGATTTGCGCCAACTGCCCGGAAGTCTTAAGATGTGTAGCGTTTACCTTGCACTCCTTGGCCAGGGACAAGAGGTGGGCGAAGAATATAATACCCTTATAAAAGAGCGAAAAGTGTGGAAATTGTACTTGACGGTTGTCTATGATTGAGGGTATCAAGTTGACATTAAAAATGTTCAGTTACCTCAGTAATGATGACTAATTAATTAAAATGCTCATTGCACTCTGGGCCATAAAATTAATCGTATCCCCGCTGCGAATGGTGCTAGAAAGATGCCATTTCGGGTTCAAGTATTTCCTATGTATAACTTCATGAGTGGTTGGAATCGAACCCACGACCTTTCCCAGATATTGGGAAGTCTGGTCATTGCTCCACTGTAAATATGGAGACAAATATGTTTTCAGATTGAATTGTATTTAACGTTTAAATGATTAATTTGATAATCGGCTGGACTGGAACCCGCGACATTGCCGAATGGAGAGGGGGCGGGGGAAGGGGGGCTGAGTGGCCGTAGATCCGCTGTAAATAAAGGTAGAAAGATGCCGTTTGAGATTTAAGTAGATCTTGGATTTAGGCATTCAATTTCATTAATGGTGAGACGCTCACACGTGGCCTTACTAAAATACAGTGGTGTGCGTGCTCGTTCGTGGGGAAAGGGGGAGGGGGTGTACCTTTGAGTCAGTGACAAATTAATAATGTAGCTCCGCTTCAAAACGATCTAGGAGAGTGCTGCTTGTAACATACGGTCGTGGCGCTCATGGAAATCGAAGCCGCAACCTTCGAGGGGTCGATCATTTCGCTGACACAGAGCGAAGGCGTTGACAGCAAAAGGAGCAAGCGCTGATATAAATGACTTGTGTATACGTTGTTGCTTTAGGTATTGCGATTGCAATTATTACTTAAACAGTCAAAACAATTGTGCGAGGTGCACATTTTGTACCTAAACGTATTCTATATATCTAGGAAAGCATGCGGACAGCAAGGAATGAAGTTCAAGCATCAGTGCGCCTCAAGCAAGACTCAGGAGCTAGCGCCGCCGCGCTGACGCGTCGCCGCGTCTGCTCTGTGGTTGCGCGCCCTTCCCCTCCACCGACGCGAGGCGACGCGCCTGACGCGTAGGCGCTTGCGTACGCGTAGCGACGCGTGCCTGTGGTTGGGGCTTAAGGCTGCCAGTGAGACATGTGTATTTTCTTGCTTACCACAAGCAATGGACTACTTTTTGGACGCGAAAGTACACAGCTAAACACGAGAGCTAGCTTTCGCAGCGCTTCATCTGATGCATGAAATCTGTTCCACGTGCACGTGGAAAAAGCGAGGGGCCGTCTCCAAAGGTCCTGCGCACTGTTCCGAGAAAAAAAAAGCGTGGCTCTTTGCGCAAGAAAATAACCAAAGGGCGGGGGGGGGGGGTGGACAGAGGGGGGCTTTTTTGTCATTTATTTTTTGGCTCGTCTTTGGCATTCTTTTGAGCAATGGTGGGTCAGCTGTAGAAAGAGTAGAAGCGATAGCCCTCTTTCGCGCCGCACTCGGACAAGACGAGGTAAAGAAAATAAAAATAAAAGTAAAAACGTTGCTGACACATTCCTACAATCATTTGTTTAGCTATAACTTACAGTGAACATGCAATCTAGGCGCTTATTGCGGTAAAGCTGGCACAAGTTTTGCATTAATGCACCACTATAATGCGCACGTATATACAATTGCTTTTGGCTTTTGCAACTGCAACATCGACGAAACAATAATAGTTCAGCTTGATACATCGTTTTAATGCGGATAATAATTAGCTCGCGCTGTAGGTAAATCGCGTATTAAATGAAATTACGATGCCATGAGAAAGCAGAACTCACCGCCAACCCTCCCTTACTCTAATTACTAATTGCTGGATGGGACGAGATATATGGTTCCATCGATTATCTGTGTGTATATAAATAACATTACAGGGTATTTATTGTTGCGCTTCGCGTGATATATTATCAGTCACCATGACGCGAGAAAATTATATATATATATATATTGTGAGGAACTGCTCCTTAATTGGATGCCGACACATAAATAATATAATACACCTATGTATATGACTGTTAATTGCATTATGTGACTTTGAATGCATACTCCTTATATCGAGTATATAAAGCCATATACGGGCCACGGACGCCGTATATGGAAGTATCCTGCTACCGTATATGTCATATAAGGCGCAATATAAAGCCATATATGACAGTATATAGTTGCCTTATATGGCATATAAAACGCCATATACGTTTATATCTGGCTGTATATGACCTTATATTGAACCTTATATGGCAGTATATAGCCTGATATAAGCGCTTATATGTCCATATCTGGCCATATATAAAACATATCTGGCCCATATATGATATTTCCGTAAGGGAATGCAAGTTTCTATGCAATGTTTCATACAGAAAAAGAAATGCTGCACTTTTGTGACCTTTATGTCTATGTTCTTTGTTAAAGGGGTCCTGAACCACCCTCCGGGCTTGGTGAAAAAACATATTCGACGGCTTGCCTACGCTGCAACGAACATCTCAGCCAAATGCTGTAGTCATCCGCGAAGCGTAGCGTTCACAAGCGGAGCACAAAGCTTCCACTTCTTCAGGAGCCCTCAACTCAAAAAGCGGCTTCTCCTCACGCTCTTTGAATATGCTCTATTTCGTCATAGAGCATTTACAAGGAGAGTCGCTGCTATTGGCCGATGGCAGACACGCCCGCCTCGGCTGTGCGCGGGCCCTTCGCAGCGCGCCTTTTTTAAAACCGTAAGCGCGTGCGTGCCGTGCGTGCCGTGCGCTCGCTTTTCCTTGCGTTGTGAGCACCTCTATAGGCAAAATAGTTGCTGGAAATATGTAAAAATATTGTAACGATGGTAGAAGAAGCACGTTAGACGAATGAGAGAAGAGGAGGACGAAGTGCTGAGAGTCCGAGCAGCGAGATCGCCATCATCCATCTGCTGTAAATAAACCCATTCCTTCACAACTCCGTAACAGCTGTGGTGGAAGGTGCTGGGTAATCGACACCCGAAGACGGAGGTCGGGCCGGAAGCTCTTCGTCGAAGCCGCCGCCTTGCTGGCCTTCCACCGAGTCCACCAGAGTTGGAGATGCCTCGCGACGCGGAAGAGCCCATCCCAGGTCCTGCCAGTCAGCAACTACGAGATGCACGTCCCTTCGCCGGAAAACCGGGCGAAGACGTCGACGAGTGGCTCATCCATTATAAACGGGTGAGCGCGTACAACAAGTGGAATAGCGCTTCTCAACTTGCGAACGTCGTGTTCTTTCTTACGGGTACCGCGCTGGTATGGTTCGACAAAAACGAGGAGACTTTGACTACATGGGAAAGATTTGTTTCTCAAATCAAGAAGCGCTTCGGGGACAGCATGATGAAAAAGAAACGGGCAGAACAGACGCTGTCACAACGTGCGCAGGTGCCAGGCGAAACATGCACGACCTACATTGAGGAAGTGTTAAAACTCTGCCGGGTGGCGGACTCTGGAATGTCCGAAGACGACAAAGTCGGGCACATCTTAAAGGGGATCGCCGAGGATGTTTATAGTTTCCTGATCGCAAAGGACAATCTGGCCTCCGTCAGCGACGTTATTCAGCACTGCCGCACATTCGAGCAGCTTAAGACGAGGCGTATTGCACCGAAGTTTGGCAGGCTAGCCAACGTCACGACCATTGCAAGCATCGATAATGACCAGTCCCTCGATCTTGCTTCGACAATTCGTCAGATAGTCCGCGAAGAGCTTATCCTGCACACGCAAGCGACTCACCGAGATACATGCCTTCCACGGCCGCCCCCAGTTGCTGAGACAACCGTTTCATCTTTCTCCGCGTATCCGGCGGATTACGAAATCGCCCCTCGACAGAAACCTCATGTCTATGAACGAGGACCCATCAATGACACCCAACCACGATGGGAAGAGCCAGGTTATTCCCCAAGTACTGTTACTTATGACGTCGGCGCGCGAAGCCTACCCTACTATCAAGGCACGAATTTCGATCGATACAACCGCCCTCAGCGACCACCACAGGCCGGTTATTTCAGGGGAAATGAATTCGCTTACCGTCCACAGCGATCTAGCAACGGTTTCGAGGAATATACATTGAACCGTGACCCTCTCGTGTGCTACAGCTGCGGTTCTACGGGACATATAGCCCGTTTCTGTCACCAACGCCGCCAGCCACGAAGGACTCCACCGCGGTTCTCGCCACCCGAAACCCGTACATCCCATGGCCCATGGACGACCAGTTCGCTGCCGGAGAACCGTTTCCCGCGCGAGGTCAGACGCAGCTATTCGCCAGGGTCTGACCGCAGCCTGACGCCACCAAGTAGCCGTCCTCGACGTTCTCCGTCCCCTCGGCGCCGTTCATCTCCTCCTCCGCCGGGAAACTAGCTTCCGCGGCCGATGGAGGTGAGGTCGCGGGATGGTCTTTGCAAGAAATGCCTCTGCCTGTTGCTATGCTTAAAAACAAAGTGAACGTGTTAGTCGACGGTATACCTACCATGGCTTTAGTGGATACTGGTGCGAATGTTTCTGTCATGAGCCTTTCTTTCAAGAACCGCCTTGGCCGCAAGGTTATGTTTTCGTGGGACCGTACCGTTACCTTTCGTGGAGTGGGCGGCGAGTGGCTTCACCCTCTTGGTGTTTGCGCCGTCAGTGTTACATTGGCTGGGAAGGTGTTTGTGTCGGAGTTTTTAGTACTTTCTAGATGTTCGCACGATGTAATTCTCGGCATAGATTTTCTTCAACATTGCGGCGCTTCTGTGGACTGTGGTAGTAGCGAAATATGTGTGAAAGGTGCCCGCGCTCTCTGAACAAAGCTCGTGTGCCGAAGATAGGGATACGCTCTGTGTGCTTGATGAAGTGCTGGCCCCCTCGTGGTGCCTAACGCGTGTTCGTGTTTGTTCATCTTCTGTTGACGATGCTTGTGGTGACGTCGTAGTTAGGCCTATCAACGTAAACTGTGCTAAAAAGTGTATACTTGTGCCTTGCTCCGTCGTGTGCATGACGAAAGGAGTCGCAACATTGTGGGCGCTGAATTGTTCGGCCACGCCAGTTGTCCTTCCTAGAGGCATGAAAATTGCTATTTTTGACGAAGCTTCATGCAGCTCAGTGGCGGCACTTACCGCAGAGGCCGTACCTGCTTGCTCACCTCGCAATTATCGCCTTTCTGAAGAACTGATTCTCGATATGATTAGCAAGGCTCTCTCTACATCCAAACGTCAAGCACTAGTAGAAGTTCTTTCCCGGCATGTTGCTGCATTCGACTTCACATACGGAGATGCGCCCCTTCCTTTGCCATCATCACGTACCCGCCACAGAATAGATACCGGTTCAGCACACCCCATTCGCCAAAAGCCCTACCGTGTGTCATCCTCCGAGCGGAAGGTTATCGCAGAACAAGTCAAGGAAATGATGAGCAAAGGTGTTGTTCAAGAGTCATCTAGCCCTTGGGCAGCTCCAGTAATCCTCGTCCGAAAAAAAGATGGTTCCTGGAGGTTCTGCGTAGATTACAGACGCTTAAACGCCGTGACCAAAAAGGACGTCTATCCACTACCGCGAATCGACGACGTCATTGATTGCTTACACGCCGCTTCTTATTTCTCGACACTGGATCTAAGATCTGGGTATTGGCAAATACCTATGGAAGCTAAAGATAAAGAAAAGACAGCCTTCGTGACACCAGATGGCTTATTCGAATTTAATGTTATGCCTTTTGGTCTCTGTAACGCTCCTGCCACGTTCGAAAGATTTATGGACGCGATATTACGTGGTCTAAAATGGGAAATATGCATGTGCTACCTGGACGATGTTGTAATCTTTGGCCGCACGTTTGAAGAACATAACACCCGCCTGAGCCTTGTCTTGGATTGTATCGAAAAAGCTGGCCTAGTTCTGAACTCAAAGAAGTGTCGGTTTGGCGAACATCAAACATTGGTTTTGGGACACCTAGTTGACAAGGAAGGCGTCAGACCCGATCCTCGTAAGATTGAAGCAGTCAGCTCCTTTAAACCACCGCAGACAGCACGAGAACTTCGCTCATTCATTGGTCTATGTTCTTATTTTCGCCGTTTTGTACCACGATTTGCCGATATCATTCACCCATTGACATGTATGCTGAGGCATGGTGCGGCCTTCACATGGACACCGGAGTGCGAAGAGTCGTTCTCGCAACTGAAGTTTCTACTGACATCAGCACCCCTGTTGCGTCACTTCGACCCATCTCGCCCGACTGAAGTACACACTGATGCTAGCGGCATAGGACTAGGAGCGGTACTTGTACAACGCCACAACAACGCCGAACATGTTGTCGCATATGCCAGCCGTTCTCTGAGCAAATCTGAGCGAAATTATACCGTCACGGAGCAGGAATGCTTGGCTGCTGTTTTCGCCGTGCAGAAATTTCGCTGTTATCTTTATGGTCGACCATTTAAGATAATCACCGATCATCATTCCTTGTGTTGGCTGGTTGGTTTGCGTGATCCGTCAGGTCGACTCGCGCGCTGGGCACTGCGCCTCCAGGAATATGATTTTGTGGTGTCATACAAGAGCGGCCGTCGTCATGCAGACGCAGACTGCCTTTCTCGCATTCCTCTGGCGACTACTGATTGCGACGCTGAGAATTTTGATAACTGTCTCGCTGTCATTACTCGTACGTTCCCCGACGCCACAGACTTTAAGAGAGAGCAACGAAACGATCTCAACCTGGATCCGCTGTTTGCCACCGCTCGTTCTTCTCAAGGCAGTGGTCGCTTTACCATCCGTGATGAGTTGCTCTACAAGAGAAATTACTCCGGGACTGGAGCGCGTTTTCTTCTAGTTGTCCCCGAGAGTCTTCGCTCCGACGTCTTACGCGCCATGCATGATTCTGCGACATCTGGCCATTTCGGTTTCGTGCGAACGTTACACCGCACACAAGAGCGCTTTTACTGGCCCAACATGCACCAGACAACCAAGCACTATGTGGCTAGTTGTGAAACATGCCAACGTCACAAGCGACCGACCACTGCTGCACCGGGTCCCCTTCGGCCATTGACACCGCCCACTACGCCATTCGAGCAAGTCGGAATAGACCTTATGGGACCATTCCCCTTATCGAACAACCGGAACCGTTGGATCATCGTTTGCGTGGACCATCTAACACGGTACGCTGAGACGGCAGCCATACCGACTTCTACAGCTGCCTGCGTAGCGGTTAATGTTAATGCGCAAGCCTCATAGATGCCATTGGAAGGCGTCCGTAAATTACCTCGGCGTGGACGCGAACGGTGCGGTGCAAAAGTCACCATAAATATAGTTTTCCAAGAAGCCAACAAATGCATGCCTGCAGCCCGTAATACATCACAAATTAATCCCAAACTTTAATTCTTCAGTGATTGTAGATGGGTTTATTCCCTATGGTACTCCAATGCGCCACCTTCTAGTACTCGTACTCAATAACATGGCTGGAGTCGAACCCAAAATATTTCTTCTACAAGGTAGATTAAAGGACGAGGTCTGATTACGGTGTACTTGAGTGGATTAGAGCTCATTAAGGCGCATTAGGGTGGATTAACACAGACGGAGATGCATTAAGGTGGACTATGGCATATTATAGAGCGGATTACCCTAGACTTAGATTAGGGTGAATTAAGGATTACAGCAGATTAGGGTTGACTAAGGTAAATTAGTTTCGAATGAAATCATTACATCTGTAAGGTTTGGCTTAATTTGGCGTAACTTAATAATCTGAGCTTATTGAGACTTGACTTAGTCTTAACTTAATTATCAAGGACCTAATTAGCGTTACACAAATTAGACTCGGTCTAATTAACTTATACCTAATGATACATTGTTTACTACGCTGGTATTCATTACTCATGGTATAATTATGCTTGCGGTAATTAGTCATATCTTAATTATACATGGCCAGTTAGTACAGGCCTAGTTACGCTGTTCTTTGACATATCTTCATTAGATATCGCTTGATGAATACTACCTGAAATAGGCCTGATTTAATCAGTGTTATCCTAATTAGTCCTTAAATGTTTAGTCTCAACTTAATGAGGCTTGACCTTGAAGTCTTAGCATAATTTACCTTTGATTAATAAGTGCTAGCTTAGGTTTGACTTAACTAGTAATAACCTAGCAATGCGTGATTTAATTAGTACTAATTAATTAAACAAGGTCTAATTAGAAGCTTGCTTACGCTAGATTTGTTCATGTCAGCTAAATTAGGCGTCGCATAATTAGATTTACCTTAATTAGACATGGTTTATTAGTATCGTGGCTCAATTAATTATAAATCATTAGTATCCGCTTAATTAGGTGTGACTTACTTGTCATAGCTCAATTCAGGTTGAATTAGTTCAGTTTGGCTTGGTTTGGCTCAGTTGGATTAGTCCTGTCTGAACTAGGCCTCAATTAATTATTCCTAATTAGGCTCTCTTGAATAAGACTTAGCCTTACCTAACTAGTCCTAGGAATCTTAATTAGGCTCCATTGAATGAGACTTAGCCTTACCTAACTCGTCCTACGGAGCTTTGTCTTTACTACAGCGTGGTAGTGTTATGCTAGCATTACATAACTTAGCGGAGTTTTCGGCAGATTTGCCAGTTTCACCAATAGCTTAAACAGCTTCACTGTTAGAACTGAACTAGTGTATTCACACATTAAATTAATCCATCCATCTTACCGCATGTCAACGCACCTTATTCCACATTAACCTGTCGGCAAGGGTCCGAGTTGTGAAGGTCTTCCTTCCGAGTCATAGTAGTCACGTTCGAGCCCGGCAGCATGATTATCCCGTCTACAATCACTAATCAACAATTAACTAACTTGGGGTTATGCAGGACAAGGTGGAGCAGCGTTGGCAGTTGTGCTCTTTGTCCTGCGCCGCGTTATGCGCAATATCGTCGACACGCAGCGCACTGACAAAGTAAATGCTCACACCTGCGAGCCTAAACGTATGTGATGAACGAAAACGAAGCTTCGGAGGATCGACAAAAAAAAAGAATGCGGTGATCGCGAGGGCACGCGACCGAGCCCAGTCGCGAAGCGAGCAGGCGGCCACAAGCGCGCTGCGAAGAAACAGCCCCTAAACAGCCCCCGGTAGTCGCGCGCTTTTCGTCAGCCACTGACACGTCGCTGAAGTCTGGTGACGTAAAGCGGTGGGCGGGGCACCTCCTTCGACACCGTCCTAAGGAGCTCTGTACCCTCTATTCCGCAGAGTTGAAACAGGACTGGAAAGGGAAGTTTTCCGGTCGCAATATCTTCGGTCCTAACAAACCGTTTTGAAAAATTCTTTCGGCTGTGAATTTCTGAGAGGCATTCAATACACACCCAGCCGTTTTCAAAACCAAGCCCGAGTGGTGGTTCAGGACCCCTTTAAAGCATTTTTCAGGCATTACCTGAAGCACAACTGTAACAACCCCGAAAGGTCCTGCTGAGATATACCTGACCCAGAAAAATAGTCGCCTGCAAAATTGAAGCAAAATTGAGGACAAAAGTGGTAGTTTTCCTGTAACAGTGATATCGAAAATATATGTGTGCATCGCTCATTCCTGTACTCTTTATCGTTCCAGGGGTGTTGCCACACTGTCGCCCTTCTGTATGACTGTGGGCATCGATTAAAGCACCTGCAGGCCAATACAGAACCACTACACCTGTATTGCTCCAGTAGGCAAATACAGAACCAATACACATATAGCTCTAATAGGGAAATACAGAACCAATACACTAATATAGCTCAAAGAGGCACATACGGAGCCAATACACCTATATAGAGCTCCAATAGGCAAATACAGAGCCAATACACCAGTATAGTAGCTCCAATAGGTAAATACAGAACCAATCGACTAATAGACCTATAGGTGTCAATAATCTGGTAGGTTATCGGTTTCTGTATTGGGAATTTTTGCTAGGGTAAACACACACAGGAAACCACCGCGACCTCCGTTAGGCTTCCATCGTACAGTTCACCCCGCATACCTTCAGGCACCCGCTGCGTCCCCTAAACGGGGAAAAACAGCCTCTCGTAGAAAGATAACGACGTCGCACCACAAAGCCGCAGAACCACTCAAGGACACCGCCGCAAACCTTGCTCCTGGGCAGACCCGCGACAATGGGACGGTCGAAAAGTTAGAAAAAATAGCAACATATACGTTTACGCGACACCCCCCCTATACGAACTAAGAGTGTCCCCACTCTTGACGAGCTGCAATCCGCCTTTTGCATGGTCCTAGTGCGCATTCGCCGCAACCGGCGCAAACGACCTGTACAGCGTCATTAGCAGACGACGCAGGCGGCGCGCAATGAGAAACGGTGTACCCACCACTGAAAGTAATGACACTCGGCGGCAGCTATGCCGGTACCTCATCCTCACACACATTTTTGGTAGCGTATAGTTCTCTCACATCATCGCACAGTCCAGGCAGGATAACGCTGCTTATCTGTTTGCCGATGATTGTATTGTTTATAGAGTCATACATTCCACTTCAAATTCACAAGTCCTCCAAGATGACTTAAATACTACAGCAGACTGGTGAGTGTGCTGGGATATGTCATTAAATATAAATAAGATTTCACGTCACCTTCACAAGAAAACGAGCTAATCATTCTTATAAGTATAGAATTCATGATTTTACTCTAAACATAAACAAGGAGTTTAAATATCTAGGCGCCTTTTTTAGTTCTGATTTACGATGGAACAAGCATGTTAACTACATTGGAAGTAAGGCAGCATCAGCCTTGGGATTCTTGCGGCGCAATTTTAGTCATTTACCGGGTCACTTAAAAGCGCGGCTGTATTTTAGTCATGTACGTTCAATACTTGAATACGGATGTGTTTGTTGGGATCCACACACATTTGAGCTTATAAAAAATAAATTAGAAAAAATTCAGAATAGGGCAGTTAGATTTGTTCTTGGTAACTATAGCCGGCAGCTTAGCATGACAGAAAGCAAACATCAACTTAAATGGCAAGAGCTGAATGATCTTGGAAGGCACATTAGATTAAAATGTTTCCATGATATTTATTATTCTAAAACAGGCATAAACCGCGAACAATATATCCAGGCACCACACTACATATCTCAGCGACTGGACCACTGTTAGAAGGTTAGGGAATTTTCTTGTAGGGGTGGCGTTTTCCGTTACTCTTTTTTTGTTAGGACTGTTCGAGATTGGAACAGTTTGCCATCGCGCATTGTATACATTACAGAAAATGATGCCTTTTACCACGCATTGCAATAACTTTTTCTCGTATTTTGTATAGCCTGTAACCTCCCTGCTGTAATGCCCCACGGGGCGATGCAGGTAACTAATAAATAAATAAATTGTAGTGGGGCAGCACGAACGTACGCATTGCAGTGGGACACGGCCTGAGGAAGAGGCACGAGCCCTGATCTCGAGCTGTCGACGCTGGCCAGAACTACGGCTGCTGCCATCGTCGCACCGCCTGCCCATCCGCTGTCTAAAGCCAATAAACCTTCTTCCAAAGTGGTGGAGGTGCTGGGTAATCGAACCTGGAACTACGAAGTCGGACGCTGCCCGCTATCCCGACAATGGCAGACGAACCCGTCCAGCCAGCAGCCCCCTAACCTCCGCCTGTCATCGTAACCGGCGCGCTGCGGCAGCGTGACCCGCCCTTCTTCAGCGGGACCGATGACTACGATGTGGAAGATTGGTTGGCGACGTTCGAGAAGGTGAGCGACCACAGTAGATGGGACGACCCATCTAAACTGCAAAATGTGCCGTTCTATTTAAAAGATGTAGCAAGCCTGCGGTACCACAACCACGAGTCCGACTTCGCTACATGGAGTGCGTTCAAGAAGCGCGGTGTTCGACCGCCCCGCCGTGCGCAAGCTACGCGCCGAACAGCGCCTCCGTGCACGAGCACAGCAGCAGGGGGAAACATTTACCAGCTACATCGAGGACGTCATCGATCTCTGTAAGCGCCTTAATCCATCAATGACAGAGCAAGAGAAGATTAAGCACATCTTGAAAGGCATTGACGACGATGCCTTTCAAATGCTGCTGGCAAAGGACCCGAGGACCGTGGCTGAGCTTACGATCCTGTGCCAGAGCTTCGACGAGCTGCGTAAACAGCGCGCCTTAGTTCGGCGGCCTACCACGACGGACGACCTCAACGGCTATACCATCGATGGAGACCACAGTACGCTGCTTTCACAGATTAAAGAATACGTGCGCGAAGAAGTGGCTCGGCAGCTGTCCTGTGTATCGTATATGCCGAAGCCAGAAGTGCCTACGCGCGGTCTCCCACCGTCTATCAGAGAAGTTATTCAGGAGCAGGTTTCCGAGGCGCTGCCATCCGCCCCTCAGCCTGCACCTGTTGCCGCACCACTCACATACGCGGCTGCCGCCGCAAGGCCACCACGACAGCTGCAAGCGTTGGCCCCTCAGCCATTTCGACAGGCACCGGTACCATTTCCTAGGGTACAGCAGCACGTCGTAAGCCCATGGCGGACTGACGACAACCGGCCGATATGCTACGCTTGCGGAATCCCGGGTCACGTCGCACGATTGTGTTATCGGCGCGTGTCTGCAGCCCCTCGGGCACCCAGATTCCGCGACTATTCTTTTCGGCCCCCATATTACACGTCGCCTGGAGTCTACGCACGTGGCCCCCCTCCTGACTCGGACTTCCGACCCTCCCGCCGCTCACCCTCACCGCGTCGCCGCTCTCCATCGCCTATGCGTCGCCGACCCGAGACGGAAAACTGACTGTCGCAGCTCCGGAGGCACGAACTGCGTCGTCAGCGACCTGCATAAGTCCGCGCTTGTCACCCGCAAACGTAATCCAAGTTTTTGTTGAAGGCGTACGAACACTTGCGCTCATGGATACAGGCGCTACCATATCCGTCAATACTCAGAAACTTTGCCGCTCTCTTCGTAAAGTTACAACACCGCCTATAGAGTTGCTGCTCATCACCGCAAGCGCACAGCAAATTCCCCGGTTGCAGCATGTACAGCTAGAGTCGTCATTCAAGACGTGCTGTACACAATTCAGTTCCTTGTTTTAGCTTCCTGTTTGCGTGACGTGATCCTCGGATGGGATTTCCTGTCCTACCATCACGCCGTCATAGACTGCGCTCGCGCTCAGGTGGAACTCTGTATATTGCGATGCACCTTTCGCCGATGATTCCGTACTTGGTGTCGGCAAGCTTGCTGTGGCTGCTGACATCGACGTTCCTCCTCGTAGTGCCGTCGTTGTTTCAACGAGCTACAGGAGAAAATTTAAAAGAATTTAAAGGTTTTGAAACACTCATCAACATTTGCACGCTCATCAGTCTAAAAAGATCACTGCTGTAGAGCAGAGTGAAACATTTACGAAATAAGCACAGTAAGGTACTTGTACATCATGAATAGGGGTGTGCGAATATTGGAATGTTTGTAATATTCTTGAATATCGCATATCTAGATAACATTGCATTTTATGCTGATAGCTTAATAATGCACCTTCTCAAAGTAAATTTTTGTACGAAGTTATTATTACAGATTAGGCATTTTTCTTTTGATATTCGATATTTATTCCATATACAAAATTTTATATTTTTACTCGATTCGTATTTGAAAAATTTGGTCTTCGCACACCCCTAATAAAAAATCTTTCAACATTTCACACATAATGCGGACGTTTCATGTCCCATCTGCATAAACCAGAAAGCAAAGCAATGATTAAAATTTGGGATGAATAGTGGTCTGCGTATAAAGGGCACTTCAGAAAATGTGTCCAAAAATGTTTTGAACGCAGATAACCATCAGCAAAATCTTTGCGGTCTTCGTTCATGGCAGCACACACCGTGTAAAGGGCGTTAAAATGTTAACGATAATTAATAATCTTAGAATGATTAGAGCTCAGACAATAACAGCAAGACACTCAAACCTAATAGAAAGATGCATGTTACTTACACGGGAATTCGATATCCGTTGTAGTATTTGTAAAATGGACCCTTTTTAGAATTGCTTCTGCGCGATAAAATCCGGCTTATTTCTCTCAGGAAACCGAAATTAAATGGTCAAAAAGTGCTGTTGTCGGTACTTTCCGTGGTCCTCTGTGCGACATAGTTGCTGTCCTTACTATGCCGCGTAACAGTGAACAAGTGTCGTCGTAAAGCTGCTATTATAGGAAGCGTGATCAGCCGTAGCAAAGAAACAATAAAAATTGCCGCTTGATAACACTTGCCTATCCTCGCTCGCCGGCAGAGGGAGAAAAACTAGTGTACGTCACACTGGGCAATTCCAATTGTAGCTGCAACTGGGCTATTACACCGTTCAGTCTGTGTTTCCTGAGTGGAATTAGTCAGATTTTTATCGATATGTAGAAATTAGCAGCATCGCGCCTTAGCAATTGTCTTGGACGTGAACTTCCAGTATAAGTAAACTCCATTTTCAATTAGGCTTGAACGCGTGGCTTTTCAGGTTATAAAGTTAGTCAATCTTGTCATACTATTCGATTTCACTCCTACCATATTACAGTGCGCGCTGCCGTGAAAGAAGGAATTCCGCAAGAACCACGCAAACATCTGGTGTTCTGTGTATATAAGATCTTAGCACATATTTTCTCAAGATGTCTCATATAATCACAGAGATACGATGAACACAGGGAAATGTAACTCGACTCGCAGCTCATAGCACAATGTAAGTTGCCGTTGCGTTATATGACTGCTTATTCGTATGTAGAGAAACCACAAGATAAAATTATGCGGACATTTGTATATGTTTACTGGCAACTTCACTTGCATTCGTGTGTAACTGTATTTGCATAAAACGATGACCTTTTTGTTGACTCTCTAATCGTCTTTATATATGTCGATTGGGCGGTAAATTATCTGCGCACACAGCGGAAATAGTTCCAGGGCGCAGTCATTAGGACTGGGTTAGAAAACAATGTCAAAAAAAGAAAGACATACAGGGTCTGTTAGAAAAGTATCCGACATTATTTTTGTTTTGCGAGCACCTGACGGATATGAAGCAAGTGCGCTTGCATCAGCCGACCTTGAACCCTCGTGCGCACGCGCAAATATTTTTCCTGCCTGCCAATGGTGTCAGTCGCTGGTACGCAGCGTTTGAGTGAGGTAGTGCGCAGTGCTCTCGTCGGTTCTCTTTTTTTTTTTGTGCTCAACAGGAAATTGGCGCATTCATAACGACAATGCTCCTGCATATTCCTCGCACTTGATTCAGACTTTTTTGGCGAAAAACCAGACCGCTGTAGTTCAACAGCCTCCTGCGACTTCTGGCTGTTTCCCAAAATCAAGAGGCCATTGAAAGTAGCGCGATTTCAGACAAGAGAGCGCATTATGGCTGCAACGACAGCTGTGATATACTCCATTCCGAAAGAGGCCTCTGTTATGTTCGGCGACACATCGGCGGGGAAGAGCAGGCGACGGCGCCCTAGCGCATGGCTTTTCCCGTAGAAACGTCGTGGTATGCACTCTGGGTGCAGTTGACGTGGCGGCTTTGTTCCCGCGACGCACGCGGTCAGTAATTGCTGTGACGGACATAGCTGCACAGCATAGGGTTGACATGACGGTTGACAGGCCTCTTCACGGCGGCATTGTAGGACATTTCGGAAGAGCATCCGAGAAAGGAACAACAGGAGGGGAGTCGCTTCCAGAACAGCCGGGGCTCGCTGTCAAAGTAATCCTTTGACCTTTGTGCTCGCTCGAACTGTCGTCAACGGGTCGCTCCTTCGGAGGAGATGACCCCGTCGTGGAAATGTGCGGAACTGATTTTTGGTACAATAGACCTGCCAAATGGTTCTCTTGAAGCGGCGGCTGGGTTGCATGCCGCCGGGTAAACAGAGTGGCAATGTAGGCCTGCTGCAGAGTTCTGCTAACTGATCACGTGTTTAGTGGATGATATCTTTCGGTGAAGCTCGGTGCAGCAAGCGGGTCGAAATGTCGGACCGCGAGGGCGTAACCGTAGGCTGTCATGGAGAGGGTTAACATGTACGTGATTGGTAAAATGCTGCATATGGGTTGGTCCCAGGAGGCGGTCGCAGATGCGATCAAGTGTATTTAACGGAGAAAAGAGAATCGGAGAGAGAGAGCTTAGCGCTAACTTGGGTCGCAGACGCGGCAAGGTGGTCAGAGGTCGAGCTTGGCGCTGCCTCTGACGAGTTATGATGAGGGTTGAAAGCTTAGTGCTTGTTCACGTTTAAGTGCGAACATTAAGGGCTCGGAACGAACCACTTGGTGTGGTTCGAGCCAAGTTGTGTTTTGATGTCTGTGACAGTACTGGCCGCCCCGGCCAAGTTTTGTAAATAATGTAAATAAACCTGAGTGTTTTGCTGTGAGGACATCTTGCTCCAGATTCCGTCCTTCAACGTGTCGCCGTGGACATCGGAACCATCGAGGGAGAGGATCATCATCCAAATTTAACTGGCGCAGTCGACAGGATTCCGCGGCGGCTTTCTGGAGGACGGCGAGGCAGCCTGCAAGTCCTGTAAAGGTGAAGACATCTGAAGGAAATCTCTGCTTCATGGCTGAAGGTCCGCGCTGAAGGTCAGCGGACACTCGTTCCAGCGAAGGACGCGAACCCTGAACCAGCGTGGCCACATCTTGGAACATCGGAGAACAGCTGTCCTGGCCTACCGACTGAAGTCTCCGCCACGAACGACGTGGAGCAGCGTGACACGACGCCTCGGCGCACGGTGAATCACAGGTCGGTCCCTGTTCTGTTTCCTCCGGGTGCACCATGGCAACCATTAGAGTTACCAGGAGTCAGATGGCAGGGAGTAACTCTCAGGAGCAGGATGTAAATCGCGAAGGGGCATCAGCCGGGCTTGAAGATTCAGGGGCGCATTCTATGCAAATATTGGACTCGGCTGCACAGGTGCGAATTAAGGAGTTGGAGATCGAGGCTCTGAAGCTTCAAATCGAGCTGCAAAAGTTAAAGCTTCGGTCTCCGCCGAGCGATGCAGGGCGTAGCGACAGGTGTGACTTGCCTAGGTACGCAGATCAGTTGCGAGCAGTGTTGTCGCCTATGCCAGTGTCCGATGAGCTCGTGCCGGCATCGTTCCGGAGTGCAGAAAACATGCTTAGGAGCTGTGCGATTCCCGGAGACGTGCAGGGCGCTATCATTCTCCCGTTTCTAAATGAGAAGTGCCGCACTTTGGTAGCAAACCAAGCGGACACGCGAGTGCTTTCTTACGAGGAGGTTCGGGACCTCATATTGCAGGAACTGAAGCTCACCCCCGAGGAATACAAACGCTGCCTTTACGCCTGTCGGAAAGGAGATGAGACGTGGGGGCAGTTCGCAACGAGGCTCGAGGTGTTGCTCGATTATTACCTCCGCAGTAGGGAGATAAGGACAGTGGAGGAGCTGCGTGCGTTGTTCATATCGGATCGCGTCAAACAGCTCATGGGGGAAGACATGCGCACGTACGTACTACAGCACGAGACGACGGAGTGGCTAAGACCCCAGGATCTAGCGAAGCTGGCGCAAAAGTACGACGAGAGTACTCTGCGTACAAGATCGGGTAGAACGGCCGCTGCTAGCTGGAGGAGTAGCGAAATGTCTAATCGCCGCCCGGCAGGTAGGCCACCGCAAGCGAACGGCCAACCGAGGGAGTGTTATCGGTGCGGCGAGAACGGGCATTATCGTTGGCAGTGCCCGCAAACGACGCCCAAAGCAACGGCAGCCGAAGGGGAGAAAATTCGATCCCCTCCTGAGAAACTCATCGCGAGGGCTGCATGCGAATCCATAGCGGAAGGCAAAATTCCCGCAACAGACAGGGCCAGTAGGTCACGCCTAACGTGGATTGAGTTGGTGAGCGTGGGACGAAAGTTCAAGGCATGCTTGGATTCAGGATCCGAGATAACGGTTCTCAGAGAAGGAATAATCCCGACTGAAGCGAAGCTCAAGAGGGTAGGCAAAGTACGTCTGAGAGGGCCATTCGGGCATGCAGTCATAGCTGACTTAGTTCATGTACCCTTGGGCCTTCATTCTCCAGAGGGAGGTGCTTGCTCTGAGCTAGTTGAATTGTGCGCAGTGACAGACAAGCTCGGAAGAGGGGTAGATGCTCAGCTCGCGCCGTGCACGTTGGACAAGCTCATGCAAATTCAAATGGAATCTGTAGAATTTGCGGTTCGTATGGTAAGAGCGGAGCAAGTTGTTCAAGAAGCCCATGGTGAATGCGAAATAAGCGCAGAGGATGTGCCCGGGCGTAGGCCCGATTCAAAAGAAGGGTCTCGGGCACAGTCACATGCTTCAGCGAATGAAGCGGACAACGAACTGTTCATAAACGAACAAAGAGAAGACAGCTCACTACGGGCTGCATGGGATCAGGCGCGTGAGGAGACGCATGGTATGTTCGTGCCCGGAAGCTTATTGTACCACCGTGAGCTGGTGAACGAAAGGCAGTGTCGCGAGCCGGTCGTGCGTGAAACGCGCCACGGGGAAGTCTCAGCGACCGCATATGGTGCACCGCGTGACGGGCATTTTTCAGGAAACGAGGGGAATGAGCGTCTTCGCAATGCACTGTCTGGGCAGGTGACATCGGACACTGGAAGGCACTGTCATTCGTGCCGTAGGGGCACGGGGAGGCCCTTTCTTTTATTTTGGCTTCTTATTTTACTCATTACCCGTTTCCTTGTTAGTCCCGTGTTTAATTGTGTCAAATTTGCCAAACCTGTCGAACATCCTCGAATTGTAAAGTGGTCGATGGAGCGCCACTCAGTTCACTCACGAGACCTAAGCGATTTAGGAGATAAGTGCGCTGATGCCTTGTCGCGATTGGACAGCTTGTATCGGCAGAGGAAGCTGACCTTTAGAGGTGGAAAGTCTCGTGTCGATAAAGACTACGATAGGCACCCGCATTCAAGGGTACTTTTGCACTATAAAAAGTCAGTGAGAGATTGTGCATGAACGTCGGCCAAGTGCTAGGGTGCACCAAGGAATGTACAGAACAGGGTCCAACCTGTGAAGGAACTCAAGAACAGTATGTGCCTTGGTGACTGTGTGTGTTATTTTCTTTTCTTTTTTTTTTCTTCGCGAGTGTGCGCGACTTCGTGCGTTGGACAAGCCACAAACAGTTGACAACCGTGCATTTGTGTTTGTTTAATATTGTATCACGATCTATAGGTTGTTCGGTAATTTTTTTGTTGTTATTGTTGTTGTGTGTGTGTGCTTTTGTTGAAGTTGCGAGCGATGAGATTGGGAAACGCTAAGTGCAGCTGCGTACCGTAATGTGACCCCGCGCGCCTCCCGTCAACCCGCCCGCAGGGAAGTTTTTTTTTATGTTGTACGTACAACGAGTGTACATACAACATTCTTGGGTTGGAAGGTGTTATGTTCGGCGGCACATCGGCGGGGAAGAGCAGGCGACGGCGCCCTAGCGCATGGCTTTTCCCGTAGAAACGTCCTGGTATGCACTCTGGGTGCAGTTGACGTGGCGGCTTTGTTCCCGCGACGCACGCGGTCAGTAATTGCTGTGACGGACATAGCTGCACAGCATAGGGTTGACATGACGGTTGACAGGTCTCTTCACGGCGGCATTGTAGGACATTTCGGAAGAGCATCCGAGAAAGGAACAACAGGAGGGGAGTCGCTTCCAGAACAGCGGGGGCTCGCTGTCAAAGTAATCCTTTCACCTTTGTGCTCGCTCGAACTGTCGTCAACGGGTCGCTCCTTCGGAGGAGATGACCCCGTCGTGGAAATGTGCGGAACTGATTTTTGGTACAATAGACCTGCCAAACGGTTCTCTTGAAGCGGCGGCTGGGTTGCATGCCGCCGGGTAAACAGAGTGGCAATGTAGGCCTGCTGCAGAGTTCTGCTAACTGATCACGTGTTTAGTGGATGATATCTTTCGGTGAAGCTCGGTGCAGCAAGCGGGTCGAAATGTGGGACCGCGAGGGCGTAACCGTAGGCTCTCATGGAGAGGGTGAACATGTACGTGATTGGTAAAGTGCTTCATATGGGTTGGTCCCAGGAGGCGGTCGCAGATGCGATCAAGTGTATTTAACGGAGAAAAGAGAATCGGAGAGAGAGAGCTTAGCGCTAACTTGGGTCGCAGACGCGGCAAGGTGGTCAGAGGTCGAGCTTGGCGCTGCCTCTGACGAGTTATGATGAGGGTTGAAAGCTTAGTGCTTGTTCACGTTTAAGTGCGAACATTAAGGGCTCGGAACGAACCACTTGGTGTGGTTCGAGCCAAGTTGTGTTTTGATGTCTGTGACAGTACTGGCCGCCCTGGCCAAGTTTTGTAAATAATGTAAATAAACCTGAGTGTTTTGCTGTGAGGACATCTTGCTCCAGATTCCGTCCTTCAACGTGTCGCCGCGGACATCGGAACAATCGAGAAGATCAACAACAACCAAAATTAACTGCCTCCTGGGAATGCTTCCAGCAATGGCAGCACCTCTGGGAGAAGTGTGTGGCTTCCCAAATAGACTACTTTGAGGGTGATTAAGTTTCCAACGCTCCAGTTATGCCAGTCTTTTTTCTTCGGCCAAAGGTCGTATACTTTTCTAACAGCCCCTGTATACGGTAAAAAAAAAAACAAGCAATCGTATACGGATTGTTTCAATGATACAGAAGTTTGACTAGCACATGCAAGAAGGAACACCAGCAACATCCGCGCCGCTAAAGTATTTGCGCTTAATTCCTTCAGCGAGGGAAGAAAATGATTCTCAGAAAAATAGCCTCGCTGATCGCATTAATCGCCCCACAACACAAGTGCACTGTAAGGATATACAGGGTGTTTCAGTGAAAACTTACAAAATTTCTTATAAATAGGCTGTTCGAGAAAAAAAGAAGGAAGACTTCCTCATAAATAAACTGTTCGCTGAGGCAAACGTCACGAAGGCTCAGAAAAGCACTTAATTGGGTAACAAAGCAATATTTACTAATTACAACATTAATTAAGCTTTTTGTTATGACTGCAAACGACGACTTTTAGCCACGCTGATGACGATGCCATATGGATCCTTTCAAACAAAGAAAAACTAACTGTATAAAGCTCTGTAGCGCGAAAAAACCTTGGCTTTTTGCGGCACGAAAGCGCGCATGAAGAGCGCCAGAAGTCACGTGTGAATGCGACCACTGCTGCTGACGTGTAGCAAAGATTGCGCCAGCCAATTCGAAATGTATACGATGTCCTCGATGCTGTGCATATGCAGAAGCCTCCGTTATCTTTTGCTTATTCGCTCACTGCAAGACGCTATCATAACAGACTACGCAGCCACGACTTTGGACTGGCGCATGACTGGCCCACAACTTTGGACTGGCGCAATTGACTGGCGCATGAACTGGAACACGTCACCAGCGGATGCTGTGTTCACACGCGGCTCCCGGAGCTCATTTCGCAGCGAGTTCCATGAGGCAAAAAACGCTAGGTCGCTGGGTCTCGGCGAATAATTTTTTCTTTGTTTTAGACAAAAAGCAGATAAGCATCGTCGCGGTCTTTCGACTGCGAATTCCTCAATGGCGGGAACCTGAAAAGGCTGCTGATTAGAAATGGATTGCACAATCTTAGTTATTTACCGTGAAAACTACAAGTATCTTACGACTATTCACGTGCGCCCAACCTTAGAGGTCATTCCTTAGAAAATAAACATTTTTCTTTTTTCTCAGAAAGCCTGTCTTTGAAAACTTGAAATCGTTCTCTAAAACACCCGGTGTGTAGAACACCAAGGCTTCATATTGTGCGTTACTGCATGCGCGGAAAATTCTATACCTTGTCAGACAACGAGAAGGTTTCGCTGACAGAAACAATACTGACACAAATAATCTGCTCCCTCTAATCGTAACGGGAGGTCACTTTACGTTTGTTTTTCTAAAGATAACTGCTTTACCGAATACATTCATATCTGCAATCTTGGCTATGTATCGCGAGAAAGCCATCTTATGGCATTTTAACGGACATGTTGCAACGCTATCGAATCGCCCCTCATATTTGCACCGTCCTGTTTTCCCGATATAACGTGCGCAGGACAACGGGATGCGAGTTATGACACCAGAATTGTACTCAGATTCTTTCCTTTCTGCTTCTTTTGACAACCATGCTTTGCCTTCTTTGTGGGATCAGTGCTTCTTCTTCCTTTTTTTTCACAGATCCCCCTGCTTGCTACAGTGCTGCCAATATAATCTGCACCTTTTCTCACGCGGCTAATTTCCTCGCATTAAGGGAAACGTGATAGCTGCAGGGAATAACACCACTACAATACGTTTCTTAGAAGTATACGTAGGATTGGCGTTGGAGTTGGATAGACCATACACCGGCTTTTAAAAACCATGAAGCTTCCTCACCGAAGCAAGCATGCAATAAGTGTGACCGGACTTTAATGCCCTCTAATAATAAACACCTGTCTTAGCAAGATCACGTTTTACCAGTATGGAAGGGCTGAAACGAAAGGCGATAAGTGCGTCATTAGCCCTGGCTGAACAACACCAACACGTGAGGTGATCAGTCATCGCACATTGAATGTTCAGGAGCTCAACAGTTTCATATGTAGGTATTGCGACAATCAGAACGAAAGGGGAGATTCGCCTATGATCGGTGCAAATTCATGACACACATACGGAAACACTGGCTACCATAACTGTTCCTGGCGCATCCAAAGCTACTCTTGTACTTCAGCCTGTGAGATGCATAATAAAAATGAAGCTGTCATGCTGTTCTGTCCCCTCTCGAACATAGTGGCCAAGCGCCATGTGCGTCTTTCGAGAGCCGGTTCCCTCGTGCTTGGTCCAACGGGGGGTCTTTCCTGATCTTCAAACCCCTCCGCCTTTGTTCCCCACTTCAAATGGGCGACACATGCAACCTTCAGGAAGGGGGGAGAGAGATTCTAATTATTTAAGGAAGTGAAGAAAATAGGGTGCAGAGTGCACGGTAACTGTCTCTCAGTGAGGACACGTCAACCGAAGCACTCAGGGGGTGGGGGAATTAAAGGGACAGAGAGAAGGAAGGCAACTCCGGCGATTTTTCAGTGTCCACTAATTTTAATGCAATGTTCAATGTGTATTCTCCTCGGCACTCTAATAATATATGCCAAACCAGGCGGTTGCAGGTCATTTAGTTTTCCTGGAAACAAATTTTAAAGTTTTTTAGCGGATTCCCCTGCGGGCCACCCTGTGTTTTTGACGTCATCACCTTCAACGCTGCCTACCCGAGCCTGCGGGACATCAAAAGCAAAACGGCGCTACTTCAGCGTTCAAATCGTCGCTGTCAAGTTCATAAAAGCTGGCATAACTCAATATATCGTCGGATGACCTCGCCACTGTCATTTTTCTCCATAATTCTGACGGCGGGAGGGCTGTGACGTCAGCGCGTACGCTGCAAGAAGCGTCTACCCGTTTCGGTTCGAACACGCCTTTCGGTAGGTTATTTAAAATTATTGGTGCGTTTCTGAGCATATTGAACCACCCTGGCTGGTACAGGACTATCAGTACTATTCGAAAACATTGATATCGGAACATGGTGAAAAGACCGCCGGAGTTGCCCTTTAACACACCATGTCCGGCCGCGGAAAAAGGAATACGTACACACAAACACAAGGGGAGCACAAACACAAACAGGGACCACAAACATCCTGGCGAGTGGTTTTAAAGCCACCCAGTCAGACCATTGTCCTCGGTAAATGTGAGGAGGGCTGCAAGAACATAGCGGCGTCGTTCGTTGCAGCCCTCAGGAAACAGGAGCTGCTCCATTGAGGAACAGGGCAGGCCGAGTTTCTATAGCGCGCGCACAGTTGTTTACGCGCACGCGCACCCACGTGGGCCGGGCAGTCACGGAGCAGGTAGGAGAGTGTCTCCACTTCCCCGCAGTCCAAGCAAGCGGGGGAGGAGAAACCACGGAGGCGGTGTCGGCGCTCGGCTGGCGTTCGGCTGCCACCCAAAATACGCGGGTTTGATCCCGGCCGCGGCGGTCGCATTTTCGATGGAGGCGAAAATGCCAGAGGCCCGTGTACTGTGCGTTGTCAGTGCACGTTAAAGAACCCCAGGTGGTCTAAATTTCCGGAGCCCTCCACTACGGCCTTTCTCTCCTCTCTATCTCTTTCACTCCCTTTCCCCCACCCCCACGGACGCTTAGCCGTGCTCCCTACATGGGCTGCAGAAATTAGCGTCCTTTCCTAACCGAACCACAATCAATCAATCAATCAATCAATCAGCACGTACCAGTTCGCAGAGCGAGGAGGAAAGCGCGTTCTCGCCGAGTGAATCCGGTGGCGGGGAGTGGACATGGCAGCCTGCCTTCGGTGAAACGGCTGTCCGGGTGCGACCGCGCCAGCTCTTTCCGAAAGTTGATGCGCGCTGAATCGTAGGAGCTGGTGCAGTCAGACAGTGGAGTGCCGGCTGAGTGAGCGTGCTTGGTGAGCTCGTCTGCTGCCTCGTTGCCCGCGATGCCCACATGTGCGGGCAGCCACTGGAGAACAACATCGCAGCCGCTCTCTCGCAGGGACAGGAGGAAGCATCTTTGACGACCCACGGAGAGGGAGAAAGAACTCTCGTCGAAGGGAGGAATGCAAGGTTGCGGCAGACTCACCCCACCAGCCCGAGCAACAGCATCGCTTTTTTGCGGGGACCTAGTGCTTGTGGATGTTTGAACGAAATGTAACTATATTCCCTGTTAAAGTTAGTTTTGTTTAAGTGCTCATGAGTGTTCGACCGTTATCTGGCTGGATAGCGGACGCTTTGATCAATCAAATGCAAGCCTCGAGACCAGCACACATGCTATACATTCACTAGGTTTCTCACGATCTAAATAAAACATCCCCTTGAGACAACGTACTATTTCTATCAGCACAGTCTTCGTAATAATAATAATAATAATAATAATAATAAAGGGATCCCATGAAGATCCCCTGAAAGCAGGACAAAATATTTTATTATGGCAAATCTATGTCGTCTGTGAAATCCCGTTCTCCTGCGACATATGTTTCATCAGGCAAGCTGGTCTGTGCATAAATGGATGGATGCGGGAGTACTGCAACCAGGCTAGTAAAATGCGAGTAGATGTTTTCCTGTGCTACATTGCCCTGGTGGTGAATATGAACCCCCGCTCGTTATCGCAGGAACAAAAAATTCGAAGTCACTAGCCTTGCAAACGAAAGTGAGGATTTCGTTAAAATTAGTGATGATTGCAAAAGTGAAAATAAGCTTTGACAAATCTTCCCCTTTCTGTATTAACGCGTCCTTATCGTCTGAAGTACCTTGAGTGTTCGGTATCGTCCTCTCATTTGCCTGCTCCCAGCTGAAATATTCTTCCAGTTTTCTTTCTTATTAAATGCGAAAATGTGGGAAGGAGGAAACATTACAACCAGCTGTCCTAACATCATGATATTGATATTGAAAAAAAAGACAACACGAAAACAAAAGCAAGAATAAAAGAAGGCGAAACGGACAACTGCAATAATCAAGACCATCATGTACATATATCATCTCTCGCTTACAAAGGATAGTACCTTTAAGGGCTCGGTTCCATAGATTGCCAAGGATGCATTCCGTAAAAATATTCCTCTGCCACCGCGTTGACCTGACAGTGGTGGGGGCCTCACGAGAGCGAGCATATGCACCCGCACGAAGGGGAGACACTATCTGCTAACAATTAAGCATCTTTCGAAAGGCCACAAAACAAAATTAGCACCATCTTCCCAAAGGGAACCCTGATGGGATGCGAAGCAGCAGCGTTGCGCACGGGTGGCGTCACGGGTTGAACGGCGCTAACGCGGGTGCTTCGCATCCCATCAGGGTTCCCTTTGGGAAGATGGTGTTAATTTTGCGCGTGAACCGACAAGTCGGCGGTGTAGCGAGCGGCGGTAGTGGCAGGTGTTGCGGGCGAACGGACGAGGCGGCAGCTGCGGGCGCTGCGGCGAGCGCGCGGCAGGCAAGGGAGAGAGTGACGTCAGCGCACACTGCGAGGGGAGCGTGACGTCAACGCGCAGCTGCGGCGTGACCTACTTGGCACCGCTCCAACACCACGGCGAGGGGAGCGCGTTGTGGCGCGTTCGTACGGACGCACGGAGGGACAGTGTTACACAGGCTAGTCAAAGAGCTGCTTCGCATCTAAAAGATACGTGCGGCGCACTCGCTCGTCCTCGCTCGCATACCGTCGGCTCGGAGGGCAGCTGCGGCAAAGCCAGCGTCCACTATGCATCCCTGGAGCATTGAAAATCGGAGGGGGAACAGTAGAAGCTCCCGAAGCTGGCGCCAAGGCCTGCAGATCGGAATCGGAAGAGTGCAGAAACGGTGTCGACACAAAAGGCGCTTGCTGACTCGCTTGTGGAATGTCCCTCTTTAGTCCTTCGCAGAACGCGTCCGGTCCGGTCTTGCTTGCACGCCATGCAGAAGCATAGAAAAAAAAGGATACAATAAGAAAAAAGACCACCGTCCTGTGAACGAAAAGAAAGTGGGAATGACAGAAATTCTTTCATAAAATTTCTAAGTCGATGTCTCTGATCTTGTGATACTATTAAAGCTTTCTTTTTTCACCAAGATGAGCGCATCGATGCGTTCTTAAAGGGACACTGAACCACTTTTTAAAAAAAACGAGATTATGGTGTCATGATACGTAATTTCGTGCGGCGAACTCGAAAATCAAGTCGGAAATTTGCATAAACCAACGCAAATAACTTTATTTTGCCGAAAACAAGCAGCAGGCGCCGCGGCCGCCATCGCGAGTCTCGCCGCCGCTGTGATTGGTCGAAGCTCCATGACATCATCGTCAGGAAGGTGAGGACAGCAGACTGCGCTCGCCGGCAGGCAATGCCGTGTTTATCTGTTGAAATCGGGTAGTTGCTGTTAGTATGGCGAACTGTGAAAGTCGGAACGAGTTCTCTGTACATCCGTACATGTTCGAGCCGGTCGCCACTGTAAAGGCGACGACTGAAGCGGCACAGGAAAGCGAGTCCCAACCAGCCACCTTCACCCGCGTCGGAAACATAGACTGGTACGTATAAGATGCATGTCAGTGCTTAATTTCACTGTAGTAAACTGTTACAAATGATACGTTCATCCGTGGATATCAAATTTGATAAGAAACATCAGCATCGGCACTCGCTTTTAGCCGCGTATTGGCACGGTCCGCGCTACGCGCGGGCATCGTGCAGAAACATCAGCTGTTCGTGGATTTCACAGCTCAGAGTGCAGCGTTGTTAATGCAGTCAGTATCGTACTTCGCAGCGGGCAAGGCGCACGCGATGAGTCAGTATGCTACCGCGAGGAAAAAAAAAAAAAGCCAGACGGGTGCCGCTCTCGCCGCAGTGGTGACATGTGCTCTGAACTGCGCTGAAAAATTGCGCAAGGATAGTTTGGCTCATATATTGCAGTTCTGTTTTTTTATAATACCGTCGCTTTTTCTAAATTCTGCCCAGTACTACAGTGATGGTGTGTTAAAATGCAAACGGTGTATTAGCTGCGTTAGAAGCATGCGACTGTCGTGTAGAGTAGCTGATTTCGATGCTGCGTGCTGATATCTGTGTACACGTGTTTTCGCCATAGGTGCTCAGGCGCTCACTGCGTGCAAATGGGGAAAGAGGAGGACTGCTGCTGCTGCCTCGAAATTCGGCAGATTCGCGACCGCCAGGAACATCCGAGGTGCATCACAACAACAAAAAAATTTAAGAAATTTAAAATTCACGAAGGCAAGTCGTGGTGGCGGCGAGGGCCCCTTCAGGTGCGGAAACACAGAAGGAACCGCGTCGCTGTTCAGTCGCACACTCTTGATCGTCAATCCCAGCGACTGCATGAGAGCCAGGTTTCGTACGTAGTCGCTGTCACGAAAGTGCTTGGAGCGCAGCACGCTTCATCTCGTAGGTTTGAAGTCTTTTCTTTTAACTGCAGCGGACCATTTTGCAGCCATCTTCCGATCCCGAGGAAACTTGTGAAAAGCGACCTCATCGCGACTGTAAGTGCTGCGGCAGCCATATGCCGCGCAGTAACTCGGCATCGCGAGTCCACTTCAACCTTGCACAAACACAAGTAGTGAATGTCGGATGGCGAAAATCTTCAATCAGAAGAGAACGGTGCAATGGCAAGAAATCTACGAACTGGCAGAACTGATGCTTCGCTAGGCAGCAGATCGCAGCAGAAACAAGGCACAACCCCGAAGTAAACAAGCTGAGCTGACTGAGCGACGCAGGCGGCCCGGCGGCTCGACCCTGACGATGACGTCACCTCCCCACGTGTCTATCTCTCCCAAGCTCCGCCCCTGCGTGCGCGCGCGCCGAGGGGGGCGTTCCCTCGGTCAAAGTTTGCTCGCTTATAGCGCCGTTGTTTAATTGAACATCGCGAAAAAAACCTCCGTAGGCATGTTGTAAGAGGTCGCGGATACCGAATTCCCAATAAATTCGCGAATTCAAAACCTGTTCAGTGTCCCTTTAAAGACGATACCAAAAAGGAATCCTTAGCGCAAGTGGCCAATTTTATAAAAAAGTATATTGCTGATTTCAGTTTTTATGTCTTTATTTGGTTAGTTTACAAGGTAGCTGAAAATAATTTGCACCTGGGGACAGATATTTACCTAGCGCTTGTTAGCGCACGAAAATTTAACTTGTCTATGAAAAATACAACAAAATGGCGTCTTAACATTAAGCTCGTTATAACTCTGTAAGTGATATAGATAGAATTACGTTTTTCACTGATGATATAGATATTTAGGCAGTCGCCAAGTATGCCAATTAGTAAAGGTTTATATCTAAATTTGCGGAAGTTACTTGCATTTATTTCGCTCTCCGAACATGTGGTCCAAACAATGGATATTCCGGAATTCGGCAGACCTTTTCAGCTACATATTCAGTACTATAACTACACCTTTCGAGACTAGTTTATACCAGAAATCAGGAATAGTTACCTATAGAATGGTACCGAACTTCACTCCTTTTATATCAAAATGAGACAAATAGTAGAAATAGCATACAGAGGTCACTCACCAACGCGGCCGCTGCGCCCATTATCCGTGGTTGTATCCGTTCACTGCACAACACCGGCACACAATTTCAGTTCCCTCGACGCTTGACACTATAGATCATAACCTTCGTCGACGCTCCTCGGTGCTTGTAATATTCACAAGATAGACGAAACAATTTTTTTCTTTTCGTAACGTCGATAAAGCCTTTGCCAGCTTCGCAAAGGACTTGAGTCCGTTCGACGTGCTGGTCTGTCCGGCCGCCATGTTATTCCTGGCTCCCGAGCCCCCCCCCCCACGCCGCCCCCCCCCCCCCCGTCGGTCGGGCTGCGACGTCCCTCCTCCGGCAGCCAGAACCCGTTTCGCGATGCATGGGAGGTTTTGCGGCATGAGATGGGGTTTTTTCATCAACATCCATGGGGGTATCGTCAGGGAAGTGCGCCGTTTTATTCCCCAGGGAGGTTGATGACGGAATGTGCCCTATGTGCCCTCATCGGTCGCAACGGGTGGGGGTATATGTTGTGGTCATGGGAGTTTGTGGGGGGCGTATACTTGCAGGACCTCCCAGCTGGGTATGTTTTCATTTACAGTGTAGCTTTCTGGGCCACTTACTAAGCGAGGAAGGCACACAGCCGGATCCGGCCAAACTCAGGGCCATTAAAGAGCTGAAAGCACCCTCTGATATATCGCAATTACGCAGTGTTCTGGGCATGGCCAACCATCTAGGCCGTTTTTTGCCGAACTTGGCGCAAACCACTTCCCCGCTACGGGCGCTTTTACAGAAAAAGACCGAATGGGCTTGGGGTCCTGCTCAGAACACGGCTTTTGAAGGCTTGAAATCTATTATATGCTCGGCATAGTGCATGGCTATGTACGATCCACGCCTTCCCACTACTCTTTCGGCAGACGCCTCGTCTTATGGTCTCGGTGCTGTCCTTTGCCAGAAACAACGTAATGGCGAGCGCCGGCCGATAGCGTTTGCTTCAAGGTCACTGACCAAAACCGAGCAACGCTATGCGCAATTGGAAAAGGAGGCACTAGCATTAACATGGGCATTAACATGATTCGCCGAAAGGTTCGGTGAATACATAAGAGGTATCGAGGTGATGCTTGAAACGGACCACAAACCTCATGTTTCATTGCTTGGTAAAATGCCTATTGATGTGTTGCCGCCAAGGGTACAGCGCTTCAGAATGCGGATGATGGGGTATCACTTTCATATTGTGTACGTTCTCGGTAAAAGCTTGATAAAGGCGGACGCTCTTTCACGAGCACCGACGAAAGCAGATAAAGTCGCCGGTGAACTGACTGTCTCGGAAGTGTCGTCTTTCGTCAAAACATGTGTTCAAGGGCTTCAAATAGGTGACAACTTTGTTAGCAGGATGCGTGATGCGCAAAACACGGACGTAGTTTGTCAAGCCTTGCTTAAAGGGCCCCTAAACAACCCCGAGGTCCAAACTTTCTTTTAAAGATATAACTGCGCTCCTGTGCGATGTGAACATGCTCCCGCAAGAATTTTGCTAATAGGTGCAATAATAAAGAAGTTACACGGGTTTAAGTGACCGCTTGCATCGGTTTCGTTTTCTCGGTCGGCCTCCCCACCCTTCTCTGCCGAGGAGAGGGTAGGCGCGGCGCGCCGTCGTGACTCCCCCCACTTTTGACACGTGACATGACGTGAGCAATTGACGTCATTGACGCTTGCGCTGCAGTACCGGTTGCTCCGGCCAGCGCTGCTCTTGCGCTCACGCCGGTGGGATGGCCAGAGGCTCTGACAATAGACGTTTCGACCAATCAACGAGCTGCAGCTACGCAAAGTTGTTCGCGGTAGAACTTGACGACGCCTAGTATGCGAGCGTGACTGGTCAATCGCAGGAAAGAGGCGCGGGAATGGTTTTTTGAAATACGGCGTCTGTGTGGCGCGCAGCGCTGTCATATTCGCAGAATGTGATCGCCGCAACCTTCTCTATGGTTGAGTTAGCTTGTTTGGGCGGCTTTAAAAAAAAGTTGGAGCCTGTTTAGTGGCCCTTTAAAGGGACACTGACACCAAAATTTTCGTCTGCTGTTTTTTCGCTGCAATACGTAGCTGGGGACCTGTTAGCCATAACACGGCACATCATTTGCTCCAGCGCGCGTTAGATAATTATTTACGGCATGTTGATTACCCACTAGTTTCAGTTTTGGTTTGGAAGAGCTCAAAAAACGACGAGGCGCCCGGTGAAACTGGCGCCATCTAGCGCTCGCGATGGAGTAGACGAGTTCGGACACGTGAGCGCACATAACTGTGACGCACTTCCGCACGACAATCACCGCGTGCTCGTTTTCTTTCGCCTGTCGCACGTCCTGCGCGTTGTTGTCGCTGTTGCTGTCATCGTTGTTGGGTGGCAACTATTTTCTTGAGGTCTGGCGTCGCCGGCAGTCTACTAACGCAGCCGCAGCGAATAAGCAATGGCGGCTATGACGTCATCATTGCTAGCTGCACTGTCGGAGCTCGGCTGCCGTGGTGACGTCGCGGAAGTTGGGGGTCCCCTTCAGGTCACCTTTGCTGCTGTCGATGTCGCGATGTACGGCGTCTAGCGCTCGATTGCGCATGCGAACTTCAATATGCATTTAAATTATCTTCGGAGCTGTGTTCGCCATTGACATTTGGTAGATGACATCTGTATGTCCACGAAAATCGATCTCACAGGCTATCTTAGCAGCGAAATTTTGGTGTCAGTGCCCCTTTAAAGGGACTGTCTACCGTCCTTCATCGCTCTCCCGTTTTTTGGCTCAACAGAAAGCGTACCTTTCGAAGTGTCCCAGCGTGCAGTGGTTTCTCCAGAATCTCAATAGAAATTATTAAAACACAATTTTTTTCATCCACGAAGTCGCTCCCTTCCTAGTGTAGGCATGCCAGCAACACTGGGTACCGCGCATGATGCGTCGTCGTCTCCCTGGAAACCCTTTCGGGCGCGGGAGGCATCTCGACGCGAACCGGCTTCAAGGTCGGCATTCCAGAGGCGACGACGAGGAGGAGAGGCGAGGGAAAGTCGGCGCGCGGCGGTGCGTCTCGGACATGCAGCGCCGCATGCATGACAAGCGCAGCACTACGCGCCTCCGCAGGCAGACGAATTCGAAGGCAGCGCCACATGCGCCACCCCGAAAGCAGCGAAAAAAAGAACAAATTGCTCTTGCACGCTATAACAAGGTGTCTCACAGGGTGAAGTACGCATGTAAGACATACATAATAGTTTTTCAGCAGAGTATGCATACCTGCGTGGGCTGGTTCTCGTACACTTGGAAAATGACGAACACGCTGTTGGGTGTCGCTAGCGGCGTTTTTTGCACCACTTTCAGAG
Source organism: Hyalomma asiaticum (assembly GCA_013339685.2). Classification (NCBI taxonomy): domain Eukaryota; kingdom Metazoa; phylum Arthropoda; class Arachnida; order Ixodida; family Ixodidae; genus Hyalomma; species Hyalomma asiaticum. Next base: position 76,791,730 of record CM023490.1, read on the forward strand.
CGAAATTAAAAACATAATTCCTTTTTTGTGGGGTGAAAGCGTGCTCGTTCCCGTAAATGTGACGCACGATCTGCCCAATTTTACCACAATCTTAAAAAATTTTCTGAGCGGTAGACAGTCCCTTTAAGTTGTGTCGCCAAGGCTGGCCAGAAAAACCAAAGCTTCCTTGTTACTTAGTTCCGTACTGGCAGGAACGAGCACTAATTTCCGAAGGCAATGGCTTGCTGCTGAAGGGGGCCAGATAGGTGGTACCTCAGTGCCTAAGAAATGAAGTACTAAAAAACCTACATGATGGGCATCAGGGCATCTCAAGGACTAGAGCTTTGGCAAAAGAATTGGTCTGATGGCCAGGCCTCGGCGAACAACTTGCGCGGCAAGTGAAAGAATGTGTTACTTGTGCGCGCTTTGTCATCCAGAACTCGGAGCCACTGATTTCAACACCAACGCCAAGTTTCCCGTGGGAACGAGTTGGGGTCGATTTGTGCTTCATTAACAACTGTCATTATCTTGTCATGGTCGACTACCTGTCACGGTATCCGGAAGTAGCCCTCCTTCACTCAACAAAATCTGGTACGGTGAGAGAAAGTATAAAACGCATTTTTGCACGCCATGGCATCCCGGAGACCGTAGTGACAGACAATGGACCACAATTTTCTTGTACAGAGTTTGATCGGTTTGCATATGATTGTGGCTTTGATCACATCACTGCTAGCCCTAGGTACCCTCAGGCTAATGGGGAAGTAGAACGTATGGTGCAAACAATTAAGCGCCTGATCCTTAAATCTAAGGACCCATACTTGGCTCTGCTTGCCTAGAGGGCGACCCCAGGCATTCTTGGGGCTGAAATCCTCATGGGCCGGCGTCTTAGGACAAGAGTTCCAATGGCGCCCCAGCTGCGTGGTCCAGTGCAGCCACCGCTGCTTAATCTTGGGGCCAAAGACAGTGCCAACAAGGTATTACAAGCACGGTACTACAATAGGCGCCACAGAACCCGGGAACTGAATAAACTAAGAGCAGGTGATTCCGTTTGGGTAACAGACATGAAGACCAGAGCAACGGTGCTAGCGACAGCCGCTACACCGCGGTCCTACATAATACGCACCCAGGAAGGGAGTACGCTGCGGCGTAACCGACGAATGCTGAACCGCTTACCAGAACAGAGGAAGGCAGAAGGCAGCTACGAGTTTCCGAATGAAAGCGATACAGCCGAATTGGTTTCTACGGAAAGGGAGCCACCCGCTGCCTTAACAGCGTCGTTGCCTTTAGCTTCAGGGGCTATGATTTCAACTTCAGTACCTCTTGCTACAGTAACCGTGACCAAGTCTGGCAGAGTGGTTAAGCGACCAGTTCGCTGCGGGATTGATGAATGAGGTTTTGTTCGTGGTCAGTTACCACTAAGGTTTCTTGCTTTTTGTTCATGTGCGAGTGTTCTAAGTACCACACACGAAAACCACTTCTATTTTGCAAAAGGGGGGGGGATGTGCTGGATTGTATTTCTATGCGGCTAAAAGCACGCTCCGCATGATGCGCCGATTCATTATGCCTGGCGCATGTGTATGCAACCACGTGTCGTTGACGTCACGCTGGTTCTACTTCAAGGGCCCATGACAGCTATTTTTAGGTTGGAGACTTTTGTGTTCTAATGAGTAGAACAGTGTCTTGTAATCACCGCATGGAGTGGCAAATTCTCCAGCGTGAATCTGATTAGTCACAGCATCGTTAATCTTGTTCAGTTTTAATGAAGCTTCGAAACGCGCGCCAAAAGCTGCAAGAAACTAGCGCCGCGGGGCTAGCGCGGCGGCTGTCGGAAGTGAGCGCATGCACTGATCACTTGAGCTCAAGATTCGGTGACGTTGCGGAGAGCGCGAGCGCCAGACCAGCTCGCCACACTCGCTTTGCATCATAGCGTGTGTACAATGTACGCTTGAGCGACCAACACGGAGAGGAAGCAGAAAAATGCGGCTTTTGGCGTGGCCTCCGCGATCGGCTGCGAGAGCCGATCTTGGAGGCCACGCTCGGAGGCCATAGCGCGGCGCGCCCGTGTCTCTCTGTGACGTCACGATACCAACTTACAAAAGTGAAACGTCACAGATGTCTCACTAACTGCATCACACTAGTGGCGATGTCGCGAGGTGCTGCAAGCTCGGATGAGCATTCCCGCTTACTTTGAAACCATATTAAAATTACTTAGAGGCGACGTTCGCCGCTAACACTTGGTCAAGATTTCCTTCGTATGCAGGAAAAGCAATTAACGCAAGCATCTCGCGTTTGAAATTTTGGTGTCATGAGACCTTTAAACTGATATTGAAATAAAGACGGGGCTTATTTTCCTGCCTGGGAGCTGGACCACAGTCGCCTCTTGTCTTTCGCCGATGACGCACTGATAGTGGCGGGCGCCGCTACGACAAAGGCAACACCACAACTAAATGTCGACCTCTTGGTGGTTTAGGGGCCCTTTAAAGCACACCGGCACAAAGGCAACACCACAACTAAATGTCGACCTCTTGGTGGATTAGGGGCCCTTTAAAACCTCTATACCTTCGGAAAAGTACCCCCTTCTCTTGAACTATGCCGCTTCCTCCTCTCCTCGCCTCCGATAGGGAGCCTGAGCTCACGTGGTAGCGCGCTCGCTTTTTTTTTAAATGCGAAGGATTTCTTAGCAACTTCGGCGAGTTTGAGCGTATCTATCTATCTATCTATCTAGCCGCTTATGATTTTGTGCTCTCCTGGCCGTTTCGCTAATCGGATGTTTACGAAAATTGGTATGCCACATCATGACTACACGACGAACATAAATGACAGCTCATAACATGACAATCGTGACATGCGTGTCATGAGCGGCATGATTTACATGCCACGCGTTTCGTTAATGGGACGTATACGCAAATTGGCATGCCACAACATGACTGCATCAAACACATAAATGACAGGTCATAACACGAAACTCATGACATGCATATCATGAGCGTCATGATTTACATGCGACGGTCTTGGTGCTCTCCTGGCCGCTTCGTTAATGGGATGTATACGAAAATTGGTATGCCACAACATGACTGCATGGCGAACATGACTGACAGGTCACAACATGAAAATCGTGATATGCATGTCATGGGCGACATGATTTATGTGCCACGCGTTTCGTTAACGGGATGTATACGAAAATTCGCATGCCACAAGATGACTGCGTCATGAACGTAAATGACAGGTCATAACATGAAAATCATGATATGCATGTCATGAGCGACATGATTTACATGCCACGGTCTTGGTGCTGTCTTGGCCGTTTCGTTAGTGGGATGTGTAGGAAAATTGGTATCCAACAATATGACTGCATGATGGACATAAATGACAGGTCATGACATGAAAAGCATAACATGCATTTCATGGGCGGCATGATTTACATGCCAGGCGTTTCGTTAATGGGATGTATACCAAAATTGCTATGGCACAACACGACAGCATGACGAACGTAAATGATAGGTCATAACATTAGAATCGTGACACGCGTGTCATGACCGGAATGATTTACATGCCATGGTCCTGGCGCTATACTGCCGTTTCGTTAATTGGATGTATGGGCTCCGTCTACTGACCAGAGGGCGCTACGTAGCTCTCGTCGGACGGCTCATTCGCGCACGGTGGAAGCTCAGGCAACAGCGACGCGCGTGTTTCTTCAGTGCTTTCCGGGCATGCTGCGAACCACACAACGCTCGCGGCGTCGCCCTTTGGAACAGTTTGCCGCAGGTTTTGAGCGCGCGTCTCAAAGGAAATAAAACGAAAGAAGGTGGGAAGGGCGGTCGCTGCTGCTATATAGTTGGAGACGCACATCGCATTCACCCATTTTCCTGTCGCAGTCTGCTCAATTTTGCTGCTTCTCTCCTCCAGGCAGTGCATTCTGGTGCTGATGTCGCACATGGAAAACTCGACTGCACGAAGCCTATACGAAAATTGGTGTGGCACAACATAACTGGATGACGATCATAAATGACACGTCGTAACATGAAAATCGTGACATGCAT
>CM023490.1:76795848-76832942 GCA_013339685.2 Hyalomma asiaticum
TTCTTATGATTTGAGGTAACGTACATGGCAAGCATGTTGGTCAGAGTTCGATTTGTCCTTTCAACGAGACCATTCGTCTGCGGATGATACGGCGTGGAGTGACGAAACTCTGAAGTGCACAGGCGAAGGAGCTCTTCAACGGCGTCAGCGATGAACTGCCGACCACGGTCGCTGATTATAACATGTGGTGGGCCGTGACGAAGGACGAGGGCACGCAGCAGGAAGACCGCCACGCAAGCAGCGGTGGATGAAGGTATGGCGGCGGTTTCAGCGTACCGTGTAAGACGGTCTACGCAGACGATTACCCGATGGTTCTTGTTAGTAGATAGCGGGAATGGACCCATAAGATCGACGCCTGCTTGTTCGAAAGGCGTACTTGAAGTGTTAAAGGCCGGAAAGGGCCGGTGCAGGAGTGGTCGGTCGCTTGCGACGCTGGCACGTTTCACAACTAGCGACACAGCGCTTGGTTGTTTGGTACATGTTAGGACAGCAAAAGCGTTCCTGCGTGCGGTGTAGCGGCCGTACGAATCCAAAATTGCCTGATGTCGCATTGTCATGCATGGCGCGTAGGACGTCGGAACGAAGGTTCTCGGGGACAACTAGGAGAAAACGTGCTCCACTCCCAGAGTAGTTGTTCTTGTAGAGCAAGTCATCACGAATAGTGAAACGACCGCTGCCTTGAGAAGTACGGGCGGCTGCAAAGAGTGGATCTAGGGTGAGATCGCTGCGCTGCTCACGGTGAAAGTCTGCCGCGTTAGGGAACGTACAAGTGGTAGCCGAAATGCAGTCGTCAAAACTATCATCATCGCTCCCAGTAGTTGCCAGAGGGATGCGGGAAGGGCAGTCCGCGTCGGCGTGACGACGGCCACTCTTGTACGACACGACAAAGTCGTGTTCCTGAAGGCGCCAGCGTGCGAGGCGACCAGATGGATCCCGTAAATCGACCAGCCAGCATAAGGAATGGTGGTCGGTGACTATCCTAAATGGCCTTCCGTAAAGATAACATCGGAATTTCTGGACGGCGAACACAGCTGCTAGGCATTCTTGCTCGGTGACGGAATAATTGCGCTTCGATTTGCTCAGACAGCGACTCGCATATGTAACCATATGTTCTGCGTTTTTGTGGCGTTGTACAAGCACTGCCCCTATTCTAATTCCGCTAGCATCAGTGTGGACTTCAGTGGGTCGAGATGGGTCAAAGTAAAGCAAGAGGGGTGCTGATGTCAGTATAAAATTTAGTTGCGAAAATGAAGCGTCACACTCTGGTGCCCATTTGAAGGCCGTGTCCTGCCGCAGCATACATGCCAACGGATAAACGATGTCGGCGAATCGGGGTACAAAACGGCAAAAATATGAGCAGAGGACAATGAATGAGCGAAGTTCTCGTGCTGACTGCGGTGGTTTGAAGGAGCTGACTGCTTCGATTTTACAACCATCAGGTCTAACGCCTTCTCTGTCGACTAAGTGTCCCAGAACTAATGTTTGCCGTTCGCCAAACCGACATTTCCTTGCGTTTAAAACCAGCCCAGCCTTTTCGATGCAATCCAGAACAAGGTTGAGGCGAGCGTTATGCTCTTCAAAGGTGCGGCTGAAAATCACATCATCTAGGTAGCACATGCATACCTCCCACTTTAAACCACGTAATGTCGTATCTATGAACCTCTCAAGCGTGGCAGGGGCATTACAAAGACCAAAAGGCATAACATTAAATTCGTATAGACCATCTGGGGTCACAAAGGCGGTGTTTTATTTGTCCTTAGGTTCCATAGGAATTCGCCAATAGCCTGATCGCAAATCAAGTGTCGAGAAATAAGATGCAGAGTGTAGGCAATCGATAACGTCGTCGATTCGTGGTAGCGGATACCATCCTTTTTGGTTACTGCATTCAAAAGCCTATAATCTACGCAGAACCTCCATGAACCATCCTTCTTTCGGACCAGGAAGCGGCCCACGGTGTAGAAGATTCCTGAACGACGCCCTTGTCTATCATTTCCTTTACTTGTTTGGCTATAACTTTGGCGCTCGGACAATGACACTCTGTATGGCTTCTGGCGGATTGGATGCGCGGTGCCGGTATCTATTCTGTGACGAGCTCGGGACGATGGTAGCTGAAGTGGTGCATCGCTGTGATTAAAATCAAATGCAGCAACATGTCGTGAAAGAACCTGCACCAGCGCTTGACGCTCAGACGTGCGTAAATCCTTACTTATCATACTGAGCATTATCTCGTCGGAAGGACTGTTACTGAGATGGGTATAAACTGGAGCAAGGTTTGCAGTTAGCGCCCCTATGGGCTGCATGAAACTTCGTCGAAAGGGCGATTTCATAGCGCGAGGAAGGACAAACTGTCGCTGCGGAACAGTTCAGCGCCCACAATGTGGTGACTCCTTTCGCCATGCACACAACAGCACAGGGCACAAGCACACTCCTTTTCGTGCAGTTTGCGGTGAAAGGCCTAACTACCACGTCAATACAAGGAGCAGCAGCAGTAGCTGAGAAAACACGAACGGTGTAAGGCACCATGACGCCAATGTGACATCATCAAGCACACTAAGTATGTTCCTGTCTTGATCACACGAGCTCTGTTCGGTGAGGCGCATGTACCAGCAAATCATTAACAAATATTTCGCCACTGGCACAATCAACGGAAGCACCGCACTGTTTAAGAAAGTCGATACCAAGAATGACGACATGTGAGCAACGAGAAAGAACACAAACTCTGACAGACTTTCTAGTTAAGCAAACACTGACAGCACACACGCCAAGAGGACGAAGCCACTCGCCGCCTACTCCTCGAAATGCGAGAGCGTCGTCCCACGAAAACATAACCTTGTGGCCCAGGCGATTCTTGAAGGCGAGGCTCATCACAGACACAGTCGCACCGGTATCAACTAGAGCCATCGTCGGTATTCCGTCAACCAGCACATTCACTTTGTTTTTCACCATCACAGCAGGCAGAGGTATTTCTTCCAAAGACCGTCCGGCGACCTCACCTCCATCGGCCACGGATGCTAGTTTCCCGACGGTGGCGGAGGTGAACGGCGACGAGGGGACGGAGAACGACGGACGGTGGCGTAATGCTACATTCAAATTCATTCATTCATTTTATTACCTCAAAGGTCCCGGTGGGGATATTACATGAGCGAGTGGGTGAAATAAAGGCTATCAATATAATGGTAGTTATGATGGGATAGTTTCGATGAGCCGCTTGAATGCTTGAGAGTTGATGGTGGTGGCAACTTCGGTGGGCAGGTCATTCCAGTCTTGGGCTGTGCGCAGTGAAAAACGATTGGTGAAAGGTGACGGTATGGGCTGGGACTGGATAGACGGCGTTACAGTGACTGTGGCGGGAAATGCAGTGGGCTCTTCTGATGTATGGGTTATCTAAAGGCGGTCTGCTAGCGAATCGCTGTGTCTGGTCTCGTGCGAAAAACGATCCACTGGAAAAGAACTGGCCGTCCGCCGGTCATGCGATGTGCAGTCATGGGATGTGCGGTTCCCAGATTGTGAAAACGTTGGTGGTGTCCTTCGCGACTGACGGCGATGAGGACAATACCGTACGACGTGTCCTCCGGAACCACAGCTGTAGCACACTGGAGCTTCACGGTCGACCGCATAGTGACCCAAACCATGTTAGGTCGTTGCCGGCGGCGGCCGAGTCCGTTCTCACTTGCGTAACTTGTCCCTGACGCTCTCTGAAATCCATTGTGTCGGTCGAAATTCGGGTTTTGGTAGTCCTGGCCGCGCGGTCGACGTTGTTCTGGCAGCGAGCCGACATCATAAAGTCCCGGGGCTTGGACCATAATAATAATGTGGCTGCTCCCATCGTGGTCAGGCGCCATAGGTAAAACCTCTTGCACGGACATGTGGTGGCTCTCGAGTCGCGTATTCACAATCCACCGGGTACGCGGGAAAACGGAAGAAACAGCTGTTTCCACAACTGGCGGCGGGCTGGTGTGGTAAGCATCCCTTTGAGTCATTTGTGTGTGCAGGCTAAGCTCTTCCCGAATTATCTGTCGGATTGTAGAAGCAAGGTCGAGAGAATGGTCATCAGCTATGCTTGCAACGTTCGTAACATTGGCTAACCTACCAAATTTCGAGATGATGCGTCTCGTCTGAGTTGCTCGAACATGCGGCAGTGCCGAATGACGTCGGCGACAGAGGCTAGGTTATCCTTTGCTATCACGAAGTTATAAATATCTTCAGCTATTCCTTTTAGTACGTGTCCTACTTTATCTTCCTCAGACGTTCCAGAATCCACCGTCCTTCACAGCTTGATCACTTCTTCAATGAAGGTCAAGCACGCTTCACCTGGCACTTGCGCACGTCCTAATAGCGTCTGTTCTGCCCTTTTCTTTTCCGTCGCGGAATCTTAGCAGCGCTCTTTGATTTCAGTGACAAATCTGTCCCATGTTGTCAGCGTCTCCTCGTTATTGTCATACCACACCAAGGCACTATCCATTAGAAAGAACGCGACGTTCGAAAGCCGGGAAGCTCTATCCCACTTGTAAGCGCTCACCCGTTTGTAGTGGATGAGCCACTCTTCGACGTCTCCCAGTTTACCGCCAAAGGGTCGCGCACCTCGCAGCTGTTGAACGGTATTGGCAGGTCCAGGAGCTCCGATCGGCCGTTGGTCTTCTCCGTCGCGGGACATCTCAGTCTCGGGTGGATGCGGTGGAAGCCCAGCAATTCGACGGCTTCGTCAAGCTTGTAGTGGTCTGACCTCCGTCTTCGGGTGTCGGCTACCCCGCACCTCCACGAAAAGTGTTACGAAGAGCTGCGAAAGGATGGTTTTATTAACAGGAGATGATGTTGGTGATGTCGCAGTTCGGTCTCGAAGCTCTTCGTCCTCCTCGTCTACCTTTCTTCTAAATCACTTATTCTATGTGCGTTACAATATTATTGACCACGTTGCCATCGTCAGACGCAACGTACATTCCTCTTTTTCTCCCTCTAATTCGGAAAAATCCCATCACACCTCTCCCAAGCTTGCCTTCTCCAGTGATCCACACTGTTCACCTTAATGACTGACGGTTATATTGCCTCCTGGTTGCATGCCTTGCGCAGGCGCATTCTTCACTTCACCGCTTCACCTCACTTCACTGAGTAGTGCCGGTGAATAAACGGTTCGCGAACTTTATTCGTCCGTAAGCGGCGTTAACAGAAGTGCTTCATTTTACAGGATGGGAGACAAATCTGCTGGTGTTTACTGCCGCAGCGAAGCTTTTGTCTCCTTGAGTAGCTCGGACAATTCGTTTGTTTCGACGAGCAGCTTCACGGCGGTGTTTGAGTCAAGCTGCAAAGTCTTCCGGTATAGACACAGACAGCCGATGCAGAGCGAATAATTCTGACGTGTCGAAGATAGAGGGGACAGTTCGTCATTACATGAGGGAAAAAAAGGAAGGTCACAGCCGGTATTGCACTGCGTCGCAATACTATGGGCGAAAGCAAGAAAAAAAAAATGAGTGAAGCTTGCACTAGTGGCGCAAGGTAGAGAAGCTGATTGACAACTTGCCTGCTCTGGTTTGTCGCAGGTACACCCGCGTTTCGTCGTGTTCCAAGGCTTAGGGAAACACCTCGAAAAGCACTGTGAGGCCCAGCGAATGTTGAGTCTCGAAGTTAGTTTCGCACCCAGCTCAGCTTGTCACTTGGTTTGTCCCCGGAACACCTGCACTTCGTTGTAGTCCAAGGCTTGAGCTCCGACCCCGTGGTCGTGTGTAGGTAAGTAGAAAAACATTTATTCAAGAAGTTAATAGAATTGCTTGCTCTGCGCTTGAGTGGCAGCCCCTAGTCCAGGACGCCATTGGAAATGGCCGCCGCACGGGAGCGCCCCGAAAGAGCGCTGAGCTTCCAGGGTTGAGCAGCCGAGCAGGTACTCCTCCCAATCCCCTCTAGTAGGGATGGGGAAAGAGGGTGAAAAGGAGATTGAAGTGGCAGGGAAGGCACGGACGTCAAAGGTGTCGGTGGGGACCTAAGTCGGGCACGTGCGAGAGATTTCTGGGATAAAATTCCAGGCGACCACCGCACCAAGGAAAGTATTAGTCTGAAGGCGGCGTAGGTGTCGTTCTTCCGCCTTTGCCAGGCCACTTGCGGGTAGAGTCGGCGCGAAGTGCGATAATAATTCAAAATATCGCGGTAGCGTGTGAGGCTCGAGTTGCCAGGATCCGACTCAGGAGATGAGCTAGGGGCAGCGGCCCGGAGGAGAGATGCGCGGGCAGCGGCATTCACCGCCTCGTTGCCGGGAAGACCAGCGTGGCCTGGAGTCCACACTATTCTAATGGGGTAGGATATAAGCACTAAGAAGCGGACGACGCAGACGAGCCCCAAGCGGGGCGATGAAACCCTGGATGTATCGAGAATAGGCTGAGCGCAAGGCTGTCAAGATAGTGCGAATGGTGTGGTTAGAGGCTGCCAAGGCGATGGCAACCTCCTCTGCTTGAGTTACTGTGTGGGCTTTAAAAGAGAGGCCGTCGACCTAGTTACCCTCAGCGATCACAGCGGCCGTGAAGTGACCCGATGAGGAAGGGTCCGATACATCTACATAGGAGATGCCAGGACAATCGGAGTAGCGCGCCTGAAGGGCGGCAGCACGCACTTGCCTGAGGTCCGGGGTGTTGTTCGGGGGTTCATCTTGCGAGGGAGCGTGCTCCACCCATAGCTTCTGGCGCCAAAGTTCCTGCACCGAGTAGGGAGGGACCGGACATAGATTGTGTTAAGGCCGAGTCTGTGCAGCATACGGCGTCCTGGAAGGTGTCTGCAACAAACGATTGAGTTGGTTGATGTGATGGGTTTCCCTGGTACTCCGCAAGGAGTTGTGTACCACCAGCGCCGCAAAGCGCCGATGGGAGGTGGCGATGGAGCACGCTTGTATACTGAGCGTCGGTGAATGTCCAGTCTGGTTTTCGTGGTGACGACGCAGGCGAATGTAGGGTGAGGCGTAGAGCACATGACTGGTCACAAACGCTTGGGCCAAGCGGAGGGACTGGGTCTCCCTGAGGCCGCCATGTCTGGTGGAGACCTGCCGAATCATACGACCCACCTGTTCGCTGGTGCGTCGGAAAGCAGCAATCGTACATTTAGGGTCTAAGGAGGACGAGAGGTGAAGCCCGTGAATCTGAAGGGCCTGAACCGACGGGACGGGGCCGGATGGTGAAGAAATCTGCGGTTCTGGTAAGCGGAGAGAGAGAATAGCCGATTTAATTGGGGAACATTCTAGGCCGCAAGAAGCGTCATAAGTGTCCACCAGAATGGCTGCCTGTTATATGCGTTCTTCGATTTGAGCTGGAGAGCCGGAGTTCGTCTAAATTGCAATATCATCCGCGTAAAGCGCATGATGTATCTCTTCGACCTCGTGCAAGATGGGGGGGAGCTTCATCAAGGCCAGGTTGAAGAGGAGGGGTGACAGACCACTCCTTGAGGCCTACCCTGTGTGCCTAGTAGGTACGGGCGGTGTTCGGTAGAATCGAGGAGGACGAAGACGGTGAGGTTAGAGAGAAAGGCGCGGATGTAGTCGAAAGTCTTCTGTCCGCAGTCTGTGGTGGAAAGATTAGCGAGAATGCTACTATGTTTGACATTGTCGAACGCGCCTCGAAGATCGAGAGCTAGACCGGCTTTGGCATTGTGACGCATAGTAGTCGGCTATATGATATCGTGGTGGAGATGGACCAGGACGTCTTGTGCCGACAGATGCGGCCGAAAGCCAAAAAATCGTGGCTGCAAAGGTCTTCCTGGCCTCCAGGTAAGCGGAAGGGTGGTCGCGGACCATAGTTTCCATGAGTTTGCTGCCGCAAGAGGTGAGAGAGATTGGTCTCAGGGCCTCAATGCTAACCGGCTGAGCCGGTTTGGGGATGGGTGTGACCAGCGAAATGATCCATTCTGATGGGAGCAGCGAGCCGTCCCATATCGCATTGATGATTTGGAGTATCGAGAGGGGAGCCTGGTCGGGAAGACCCGCTAGAAGTGACACTGTAATGCCGTCCCGGCCAGGGGCCGTGCCCCGTCGCATTTTCGCCGGCGCCGCCCACAAGCCGGGAAGCGTGTATGGAGCGTCGAGGTCGGGGTTGATGGAACCTGAATACTTATATTCCGGACCCGCGGTGTCCACCGTGCGACAAATGTATAGGTCGCAGAGATCCTGCGCGAGTTGGTCTGTCGTGCCCTCACAGGCATGGAAGGCGAGACGGAGTTGATGCTGTGTTTCTACACGGGTGGTGGAGGGGTCCTGAAGGCTCCGAAACAGTCGCCACGTGCTTTTGGAGCTCATCTGGCCTGCTGCCTTCGTGCAGGTGTCGATCCAGTTTGACTCTGCAAGCTGCACAGAATATGCAGCCGCTTCTGCAGGAAGCGCCTCGATGCGGATGGGACTTGCGGTTCAGCTTGTTTCGCCGCCAACGGCGTATGAGGCCGCGGCGAGCATCCCAGAGAGTCAGAAGGTGTGGGTAGATAGCAGGAGTCAGGTTAGAGGTGGCATGGGTTTGAGTATTCTTCGTTGCGTATGGAAGGCATAAGATTCCCATGCTTCGTATTCCCCTGAATAAGGGATTGGGGTGAAGGGGTGCGATATAAATTTGGTCCAGTCGGTAAGGCGGCAGTGCTGGAGCATTTTCTGACGCGGTGTAAAGGCAATGTGGAGCAGAAAATGATCGCTACCGAGAGTTTCATCGAGATTCTCCCACGTAGCATCGCGAATGTTACAGGTGAGGGAGAGGTCGAGGCAAGTATCACGCATGACCGAATTGCGCGAACGTGTGGGGTTGATCGGTGAGGAACGTGAGGAACGTGAGACTGAGCTAGGAGGTGAGCTCTTTAATTGCCGGCCCCGGGTTTTCTCATAATGGTAGCCCCAGTGAGGGCTGGGGGCATTGAAATTGCCAACTATCACCAGGGTCCGACGTCCAGCTAGCATTTATCAAGTGTTCGAACTGAGCTCAGCGTTCAGCGGATGCGCTTGCAGGTGATACGTAGAAGTGGGTTTATGTTTCCTATTGCTTGCCCGCTGGACATCGCTGAGGATATGGAAAATGAAGGCTTTGCTATGGTCACTCATAGGAAAGCGAAGATCTCCTTGGCGCAATAGGGTGGACTGCAAGAAACATTTAGCAATCTAAGTAGCTGTACCAGAACACAGAGGTGCACTCTCGGCTCATCCGGTTATATATGGCGACCGCAGTGACGATACCACCATGAACGTAGGGCCTCAAGAGCAATGCACCAGATAAGCAAATTCCGACGAAATCGAAAGACGCTGTGGGCATAGGGGAACCAACGATGCTTAGGCAAAGCAACAGAATAGGGTGGACACCTGTGCTAACTTTCCACAAAATGTTTATTGTAACAAAAGCAGCACGAATATCCAGAGTAGTAGCGCTCACATGCTGCATCCGGGTGTCATGCGCAGAGATTTCTTTTGTTTTATCATTTATTTGCAAAAATGCAAAATTATGTCTCTTTCGCGTCGCTCTAACCCATCAACTCCTTTCGGCTATGCTATCAATAACATCAACCTTGATTACGTAACTTCATATAAATATCTCAGCATTCAGTTAACCGATAACCTTTCTTGGCATGCGCACATCAACTACATCACTAACAATGCGAACAGATCCCTCGGCTACATAAGCAGAAATTTTTCTAAAGCCCCGTGCCATTTAGAGTTGATCCTATACAAAACACTGATAGACCTATGCTTGAGTACGCGTCATCTGTTTGGGACCCTGGTCAAAAATCATTATCAGCTATCATTGAGTCAGTCCAAAATCGGTCAGCACGCTTCATTAATTCAAACTATTCCCGCACATCTAGCGTTTCATCAATGAAATCAAACCTCGGACTAATTGATTTGCATATTCGAAGGAAAATTTCTCGCCTATGCCTTTTTCAAAAAATCCTTTACCATAATCACTCACTTAAACAGGAACTCATCTCAGAACCTTCATACATATCGTCAAGTCTTGATCATCAATATAAAGTTTTTATTCCTTTCTGCAGCAGTAACGTTTTTTCAGACTCCTTTCTGCCCAAGACCAGTGCCGAGTGGAACCGCCTTCCCCCCTCCATCGCCTCCATTGAGGACGTGTCATCTTTTAAGACTGCATTAACCGATCATATCGTAAGCCTCTAATAACTGGGTATTGTTTGAACATGTATTTTCATTAATTTGTTATGTAATTGTGTTCTTGTCCTTACTGCATTTTTTGTTGTATTACCCACCCCCTCGCCCGCAGGGGCGTCTGCTTCTGCAGGCGTTTGATGTGTGGCGACATCACGGACCCGAGCCAACGGGGGTGTTTCGACCCCCTCCCACGTGTCGCCGTGCGTGGCTTAGCCGTGTCTGGGGAAAAGGGGATCCTGGGGGTTGAGCCGACGCCGGGTGATTGGACCTTTAAGGCCCCCCGGAAGAGGCAACACACCCCTTTGGCCTCAGCTTCCCGTAGACGGCACCCCTGGGCTGACCCACCCAGGGGAAATCGGCAGTCGCCTTTTCCTATCTCTCTCTCTCCTCTTAGCTTCGTCTTTCACTCTCACTTTAAATCCTTCCTGTCCTCTCCTCTTTTCAATTCACTTCCTTTTTTCGTGGCGGCGAGGGTTAACCTTGTGTAGTTATCCGGCCTCGGATAGTTATATTAGGTTATAGTGGCGATGCATGGCTGGCGTCTCCAAGTGTTAGATATTCAACCTTGTAGCGTCCCCTTGTTGGGCTCGGTGGTGGGTGGCCACCATCGCCGCCGAATTTAGAAACCATACTATGACAGATGCTTTTCCTCATCTTCCTGATCGACTAAAAAGAGGTCGCACCGAAGTACCCTTTAGTTTCAGCCTTCGTACGGACCTAGACAGCTTTCCTTGCTTCCATGTTTTACACAGTGAAGGAATGACAACTCTACGCAAACTCTCCCCATTCCTGGTCGCGAAATCCCTTGCCGATGCGATTGCTAAGACTACAAAGCATCGAAAATGAACAGCGGAGACCTCCTCATTGAACTAAAAAGGAAAGAACAAGTAGCAAAGCTCTATGACATAGTCAGTATCGGCAATACTGATGTCACAATTACTGCCCACCGATCTCTAAACATATGTAGGGTGTAGTGAGTGAAAGGACCGTCACGTTCGCTCACGTGCGGTGCGGTGAATGATGAATGCGGTACACAGTAGGTAGGCAAACACACATATATTCAATGGGCACACTCAAAGGGCATGTACAAACAATAAAAAGAGTAAGGCTCGCGGGCTACACATTAAGTCTTTAGCGTGCACAGTTCTCAAAACAAAGTCACATGCATGTGTGTACGCTCACGTCTCCGTGGACGCCGGTAGCGGGAGTCGTCGATGGGGCGACTTGAGGGACGCGGCGGGCGAGCGAGGTTGTGGAGCTCGAACGCTGGTGGCGGCTCTGGCTCTCGGACGCAGCACGGAGTGGCGTCGGCCCAGCGCAGGCAAAGGCCAAAATCCTAAACCCGTAGGTAGCGGCCACACAGGTCACCCGGCGAGGTCAGGCAGCAGTCGCCGGCTACCGACGTTCGCAGGACCGGTCAGGAGGCTGCCCAGCGCTCCAGCCCGGGTAGCCCTCTTCAGACCTCCGCTCCTCGAACGCCGTCTTCTCCTGCCTTCGTGGCGGCCGTCCTGCTCCTCGTGCCTTCCTCCTGCTACTGCTCCTTTTTTTTCCGCTCCGCCACGTGCACCCTTTTTTCCGCGACGCGCCGCTTAGGTCGTCCACCTTAGTCGTCGTCGTCTTTCATCACCACATAGGGGCGTTATCTCGGAAGAAGATTTCCTGAACTTGAGCGACGAGGAGCTCCTCGAGGGTTTCCAAGACCAGAATGTAGTAAAAGTTCAACGAATAACTATCAGGCGAAACAACGAGCAACTCCCAACTAAACACATAATCGTAACATTTGGAAAAAGCACACTTCCTAGCTCCCTCGAAGCAGGATATCTCAAAATAAATGTCAGACCATACATACCGAACCCGAGGCGCTGCTTCAAGTGCCAAAGGTTCGGCCATGCTTCACAATCTTGCAGAGGTAAAGAAACTTGTGCCAAGTGCAGCACCAACGACCACTCGTCTGAGACCTGTCAGGAATCTCCCCGCTGTGTGAACTGCAAAGGCGATCACCCGGCGTATTTCAGATCATGCCCTTGTTCGAAGAGAGAAAAATAAGTAATTGCCTTAACAGTGAAAGAGAAAGTATCATTTTTCGAAGCGAGGAAGAGGCTCGGACTCTTACCTCAGAGAAGCTATGCCAGCGCGGTGCGGCAGGGGGCAACACTGCAACGGCTTCAGGAGCCTACAGGGATCGTTGTCTCTGGTCCTGTAGCAGCTCCACCTGCCCCCTCGGTGGTAGCAGTTAGCGCTGCTCCACCATCAACATCCAAGACGGGCCTACCTACTTCGGTTGCGCAGGTCCCGCGACTCAGTCGGACATCAAAGCCCGAGACGCGCGTCTCAGGGCTTGGCTCTCGATCCTCCAGTGCCCCTGACAAGGCGATGGAGGTCGACCCCAAAACCTCGGTGTCGTCGACACCGAAGGACCAGCGCTCTGGCGAGCGCGCCAAGCGGGACAAGATCCCAATAACGTTGCAACCTAAGCGATAACCCAAGTGGATATCGCTCTCGACAGACCCAACTTTTACTACATGTCACCTACCATCATTTTAAGAATCAGTCTATATTATTAGTATATTTGCTTACTTTTAAGTTCATCATGGCTTTTATTGCTCATTGGAACGTCAGAGGTCTACTACAAAACTTAGGTGACATTAAAGACATTATTAACATATTTTCTCCAGTGGCATTTTGCCTCCAGGAAACAAACCTGGGTTCAAAACACACTCGTGTACTCAAAAAGTACACAGTTGTCCGTAAGGACCGGCAACATTGTAGCCGCTTGTCGGGAGGAGTTGCAATTGTAATAAAAATCGGCACTCCCACCCAAGCAATCACGTTAAACACCTCTCTTGAGGCTGTAGCAGTCAGACTTATAACACACAAAACCATATCCATCTGCTCCATCTATATTCCTCCCCACAAACAATTGACACTACGAGAACTCGAGGACCTAACAGCACAACTTCCAGAACCATTTGTTTTAGTAGGGGATTTTAACGCCCATGGTACGCTATGGGCAGTGACAAAACAGACCAAAGAGGGCAGCTCATTGAAGATTTTATTTTGTCGAATGACATCTGTCTTTTAAACTCTCGCACACCAACATACTTCTCACCAAGTTCAGGCAAGTTTAGTTGCCTAGACCTAGCATTTTGCTCACCATCTGTTTTTAATTATTTTAAGTGGGAAGTCCTGGAATCTTCATACGGCTGTGATCATTTACCTGCAATCATCAAATTGCCATCGTCACTACCCACCATCACCTCCAAACCACGCCGCTGGCTAATACACCTTGCGGACTGGGCTCTATTTTTAGAACATGCGAAACTAGACGACGTCATCTCGCCAGATATGACCATCGATGATATTAATGGCAAAATCACAGAAATTACAATTACAGCCGCAGAGAAATCAATACCGCGAACATCAAATCATTTCCGAAAAACGAGAAATGTCTGGTGGACAAAGAAATGCACTGAAGCGAAGAAACTGCAAAATAAAGCTTGGGGCGTCCTGAGGAGGTACCCCACATATAGTAACCTCGTGAACTTCAAGCAGGCTAAAGCGAAAGCGCGATACATCCGTAGGCAGGCCGAAAAAACATCATGGCGCGATTACGTATCCAATAGCACTGTCACATCTAAAAGATTGTGGGACCAGTTGAGAAAGTTCAGAGGAGACTACTCAGGCTACACTATACCCATTCTTACAAGTCCAGACATCCAGACAACAATACAAGAACAAGCCGATATATTAGGGGAACACTTCTACAACATTTCCAGCTCAGCCAATTACTCTGACACTATCATCAAACACAAACAGACCGCAGAGAAGCAGAAACTACCGCTCACAGGCGCTTCACACGAAGCTTACAACCAACCACTAACACTACAAGAACTTAATATTGTGCTCTCAAATGGTAAAAAAACGGCAGTAGGCCCCGACAACATACACTACTCTATGCTGGCACATCTGTCCGAAGCATCGACAAAAGTTTTACTTATATTTTTCAATATGGTATGGCAATCTGGGTGTATGCCAGAACAACGGAAAACTGCCATAGTAGTGCCATTTCTAAAAGCTGGTAAACCCCCAACATCCCCGAGCAGCTACAGACCGATCGCTCTTACCAGTTGCCTGGCGAAGACTTACGAAAGTGTTATCAATCGCAGACTGTCTTTCATCCTTTATTCAAAAAACTTGATAGATAATCATCAGTGCGGATACAAAAAAGGTTGTTCAACCACTGACCATCTTGTTCGTCTGGAGCATGAAATACGAGAAGCATTTTGCTACAAACAGTACTGCCTCGCGGTTTTTTTCGATCTAGAGAAGGCCTACGATACCACTTGGCGATACGGAATTCTGCAAGACCTCGCTATTCTAGGTATTCGAGGCAAAATGCTAAAATGTTTGTCCGATTTCATGAATAACAGAACATTTAAGGTGCGGTTGGGCACTGTGCTTTCACACACATTTGTACAGGAAAATGGCGTACCTCAAGGCTGCGTCCTTAGCACTACTCTATTCATAGTAGAAATGAATGCAATCAGTGAGGCCATACCACCCACAATTATGCACTCTCTTTATGTCGAAGATCTTCAAATCGCTTCTCGTGCCTCTAACCTATCAACCTGTGAAAGGCAACTTCAAGTTACCATAAACAAACTAACACATTGGGCCGACAAAAATGGTTTCCGATTTTCCACACAAAAGACTGTTGCTGTTGTGTTTACACTAAAGAGAGGATTATTCCCTCACCCAGTTCTCACACCAAACAACACGGCGTTGATGGTAAAACATGAACACAAATTTCTAGGTATCACATTTGACAACAAATTGAACTTTCTGGCTCATATAACTGCACTTAAAATGAAGGCAAATAAAGCGCTTAATATACTAAAAGTATTGTCCCATAAGCATTGGGGTTCTGATAGATTATGCCTACTGAAGGTGTACGGTCTGTTGTACGCAGTATTTTAAGTGCGAATGCACTTCTTAAGCGACCCCGAAAACTCCGCCGGCATCCGCGCTCCTCCTCCTCTCCCCTAGCAACGGCGCGAGGAGCGAAGAGGAGCGTCTGTAGCAACGGCGCAGCGACGTCACGCCCCACGTGACTGCGCGCGCTCCGCCCTCCGCTCCGTGGCTGCGCGCGCCCCGCGCCGGCTCCGCACCGCTCTCCGCGCCGTGACGTCACGGCGCGTTGTGCAGCTGGCGCCTCCGCGCCGTGGCTGCGCGCGCGCGCCGCGCCGGCTCCTCGCACCCTCTCCGCGCAGCTGGTGTGCCTCTCCCCCCGTTAGGTTTGCACTCACCCTCGGCCGCCGAATAGGTGCTGATCTGTAGTGACGTGTGTAGTGTGTGTATGTGTGTGTGACGCACTCGCGAGGTGCATTGATGCATCATACGAAAAGCGTGAAGTGTAAAATAAATAAATAATACTTCATATATAAATGTGTGTGTGTGTGTACAAATGCATCATGACAACAACACTTTAAATCATTAATTACACTTAATCATCATCAGTAAAAGTGCTTTGCACTTAAAAACGGCCAGACCTCCGTGGGTCGGCTGGCGCGTGCTCTCTCGCTGCCGTCTCCTTCGCTCGGCTCTGCAGTTTAGTCGCGCGCGCCCCCTCATAGCATCACCCCGTGCTTCGCACTTCCTCATACTCCCCTTCGGGGAAATGCGGGTATTTTAGATTATGGGTGTGTTGTTTACGGCTCGGCCAGAGAAACCTACATTCGGCGTCTGGACCCCGTACACAATCTCGGTCTCCGTTTGTCCAGTGGAGCTTATAGAACATCCCCGGTGCAGAGTTTGTACGTAGATTGTAACGAACCTCCGCTATGCCAGCGTCGCGTACTTTTAACCCTCTCTTATGTTTTAAGGATCAGGTCACACTCTCACTACATATGCAACGAAATCACCACGCAATGCCACTCACGCTTACACTATTCTAACAGGCCACACTTCATCAAACCATTGATTTTACGTTTTGAAGAGTATTGCCGCGCATACAGTATTTGTAATGACGCACTCAATGTCGCCATGAAACCGCCGAGACTGCCACCATGGTCTGATCTGACGCAGCTATGTGACTTTTCACTGACTCATCTTAAGAAACAGAACACCGCACCAGAACACATAATTCAAGAATTCCGCACACTTCAGGACAAATACAAAGGATATACAGAAGTCTATACAGATGGTTCAAAAACAAAACATCATGTAGGCATTGGGATTGTGACAGAGGAAAGCGCTGTCAGTGTTTGAATACCTGAGTTCATGTCCATCTTCAGCGCTGAAATGTATGCCTTATGGGAAGCAGTACAAAAAATTATCACCGAGAAACACCGACAAGCAATCATATGCACTGATTCATTAAGCTCATTAAAGGCGCTACATTTAAAATCCGAGTGCGAACCTTTACTCGGTGATATCTTACACATGATTATCTCATGTAACCAGGATGTGACTATCCGTTTCTGTTGGGTACCAAGCCACATAGGGATACCAGGCAACGAAAAGGCGGACGAATGTGCGTCTTTAGCAGCAGAGAAATCGGTAAAACGAATAAATTTTCCCCTTAAAGACAGTGTGCGCAATGTTCGTCTAGCATTGGTATCAAAATGGCAGCAACAGTGGGACTCCTGCACGAGCAACAAACTCCATGTGGTGAAGCCCATAGTGGGCGAATGGAAGTCGTGCCGTCACCAAGAACGGTTAATTGAGGTTATACTATGCCGACTCCGCATTGGGCACACTCACCTCACCCACAATTTTTCGCTTAGAAGGGAACACTTGCCGGAATGTGAAAAATGTCAACAGCCATTAACAGTTATACATATTCTGATCACGTGCCCATACAATGAAACAGAAAGACGAAAACATTTCAGAGCACTATACGAACATCACATACCGATGCACCCGAGTCAAATTTTAGATGATTCACCTGTTCCATTGTCCAATGTTATCGATTTCCTCAAAAAAGTGGATTCCTACATAAGCTTTAGAATTACAAATACATATACTGGTTATCACTAAGTATCTGGTGTTTGGCGCAGCTTAGCCTCAGTCGCTCTTGCGCCATTAAACCTAATTTAACTAACTAACCACCCTCTCTGTAACGCCTTTATGAGCCCTGAGGGTAATGTAAATAAATAAATAAATAAATTTACAAGGTATGCAAAACAACGCACACGCTACTGTCCACTCATGAAATACATTTCTTTATCTCACAAGGACATGACGGGGTGCTTACACATTCGCTACCTAAATTAGCAATTTTGGCGCCTTGTCTTATCAATCTCCTGGGGTCATCAAGGTTGGTTGATAACACCTTAGTGTTTTAAAGGGAGCACACCCACAAGCACGACAATGCAATGCGAGCCTTCCACCATTGCCTTTCTTTGCACGGTTACAATGCTCACTTCATTCAAACAGTGCCTTTATTGTCCGACGTGCTGCTTTCCGCGTGAAAGCGGTTTCTGATGCACCATGGCCTCCATACATTCCACTAACCGAGACTTACGAGTGCGTTTTTTTCTTGCAAGCATAAGCGTTCTGCCGTGCGTGATGACTTATCCTGGAAATGGAATTCAGCTTGCTCGTTCATGTGTTACCAAGGAAGACGAATTTCTCGCCTTGTGGGCAGAGCGGAAGCTAAGGGAGCTGGCGGGCAGACATGTGGCGCGTTCCCAATGTTGACACAATGCGCACGAAACAACAAAGTATTTGGTTACCGTTTTGCATAAGCCAGGCTCGAACATCGCTTCTGAAGGCGGCGATTCGTCTTGTGGTAGCCTACGCGGGTCGATACCACTGCGGAAAATCATCTTAGGAAAACCAACAAATGAAGCTCCCGTAGGTGACGATGCTTTGGGCCCCGGACGTGCACATTCTCCGATTACTTTGCCGACCGACCAGAACCGAATCGCCGTGGAAGTTGATGCCCTGATCGACACAGGTGCACACATCTCAGGCATGAGCGCTAACCTTCGGACGCGGCTGAAGAAAGTTCTCACACCTGGCGATTCCAGGATTGTGAAAGTAGCTGATGGAGAGACGCCCGCTGTGCTAGGAATGTGTGCCGCTCGTGTAAGCGTCGAATGTCGTCACACATCCGTTTTGTTCCACGTCCCTGACCATTACCGTCACGACGTGAACCTCGGCCTTGATTTTTTATCGGCTCACTTGGCTGTAATTGAATGCTCAGCTGGTGTGGTTCAACTTGATTTGGGTGATGTTCCCGAATTGTCCGACACAGCGCAGGACCTTCTCTGTTCTGCTGACTTTGTTAGTCTACCGTCGCAGGCACTGACGTGTATCAGCGCTGTGCCTAATTTATGTGTGCCGAATGGCCACTATGGTCACTCCTGGCTTCAACTTTCCCTCACATGGTGGTGACCATATCGGATCACAAAGCTCCTCCTAAATTTTGGATTCTGCCCTCAGGTACTACCCAAGGGCATATCCCTCGCCACACTGTCATCGTCACACGAATACCAGCTTTTGTCCCTCTCGACAAACCAGTGCCACCTGAAATTCCCTTGCTGCCACATCACCTCCAGCGCACGACAACAGCAGCAAAATGATAGCCATGGACCTTTCACCCTCACAAGCCAACGAACTCTCGCATCTACTCACTCTCTATTCCGATATTTTTGCCATTGGTGGGCGGCCTTTTGGACAAACCTCGCAGGTACAGCATTGCATACATACTGGCGATGCGCCGCCCAATCACATACGGCCCTCTGGCGTGTCACACGCCGAGCGCCGAGTCATCCAGCAAGAAGTTGATAAGATGCTCAGCAAAGGCTTTATGAACCGGCATGCAGTCCGTGGACTTCTGTAATTTTGGTAAAGAAGAAAGACAATACCTAGAGATTCTGCGTGGACGATCCACATCTGAAAGATTAGAAAAAAAAGGTGCACATCCTCTGCCACGCATCGACAACGCGTTAGATGCCTACACAGTGCGACGTATTTTTCATCAATAGGTTTCCGCTCCGGTTACTGGCATATTTCCGTCGACGACACGGACCGCGAGAAGACCACCTTTGTTACGCCATAAGGCCTTTACCAGTTCCGGGTCATGCCATTCGGCTTGTGCAACGCTCTAGCCGCCTTCGAGCGTATGATGGACACACACTTGCACAGGTTTGCATAGTCCATCTGACTGTGTTACACGACGTTATCGTGTTCCCTTCGACTTGCGAAGCACATCTTGAACGTCTTTCGTCCATTTCAGTGTTCCGTGCTGCAGGGCTACATTTAAATTCCTCAAAGTGCCACTTTTCTTGCCCCCATATTACTATCATCGATCATCTTGGCGATTCGCCGTCGCAACGGATTATACTACTCGCTACGCCATAACACGAGCCATCCAGACTAGTTGTGCTGCTGACGTTGCCGACTTTCTGCTGCAGGATGCATTCTTACACCGTAGAGCTCGTCGGCAAATTTTCGCGGACAGGGGCCGTTACTCCCTAACCAGAGTTATTGAGAACCTACCTCGATCTTGTGCCACCCAAAACAAGCTAACGACGGCATACCATCCTCAAACAAACGGCTTCACAGAACGCTCGAACCGCACACTGACTGATATGCTATCGATGAATGTCTCCTCCTTTCATTGTGACTGGGATGCCACCCTGTCTCTTCTGACATTCGACTACAACTCGCGTCACGACACCACACTCTACTCACCGTTCTACTTTCTTTATGGCCGTGAACCGACATTGCCTTTCGACAGCATCCTGCCCAATGATCTCGAGTCCCCGTCTGAATATACTCACCACGCCATGTCTGCGGTGTCCAAAACACGGCACATTTCTCATCACCGTCTTTCAGAGTGCCAGGAATGGCAGAAATCTCTATATGACAGCCGCCACCGTGATGTCCAGTTCTCCGCAAATGACCTGGTCCTCCTGTAAACTCCTTCAAGGCACGTCGGCGTCTCGGAAAAGCTGTGCTCGTGGTACTCCGGTTTCTATCGCGTTGTCCGACAACTAAGTGATGTGACGTATGAAATAGCTCCTACCGATGCTTCGTCGTCGTCCGTGTCATCTGATGTCAACGTCAGTTGTCTCAAGCCACACAACGTGGCTGCAGTCTAGCAAGCGCAGGGTCAGCGCTTTTGCCGCCGGAGGTGATATCACGATGAAAGAATAGCGACAAAGATGACGATCTCGAGCGAAAAAAAGGGGACGCAGTAGTGGGGCGCAGGCTGACGGTCGGCCATTGGGGCTCCATCAGCTAATCTACCCGTAGAAAAAGATCCACGTATCTCCGCGAAGCGAACCATGACGTGTGGGCGAAGCACTGGGGATCATTCGGTGTTACCGTAAATCACCCGTGACATTGCCCACTCACGCATGTAAATGAGTGACAACGCGTTGTCATTCATGCTCCTGGCCTTTACGGGGTTCCTGCGCTCCCACGTTGTAGATCGTGCCGAGTTCCGGATTACTTTTATTTAACGCGCACTCTGCGAATCTTTATGGCTCAACTACGCACAAGCTCTGCATTGCACTGCATTACAGGTCAAGATCCAGTGCCTATATGTGTGCGGTGGCCGGTGAACGGTTGTGCAGCGCGAGCACTCGGTTTTTAAATGCGAAGCATTTTTTGGCGAACTTCGGCGACTAAGCATATCGATCCATCTATCTTGCCGCCTATGACTTTGTGCTAACCTGGACGTTTCGTTAAAGGGATGTATACGAAAATTGGTATGCTACAACATGACAGAATGACGAGCATAAATGACAGGTCATAACATGAAAAGCATGACATGCATGTCATGAGGGGCATGATTTACGTGCCACGGTCTTGGTGCTCTCCTGGCCGTTTCGTTAATGGGATGTATACGAGCATTGCTATGCCGCAACATGAGTGCACGACGAACATAAATGACAGGTCATAACATTAGAATCATTACATGCATGCCATGAGCGACATGATTTACATGCCACAGTCTTGGTGCCTTTGCGGCCGTTCGATAACTTGATATATACCAAAATTGATATGGTGAGACAAAATGTATGACCACCATGGGTGACACGTTCTAAGAACATGAAAATCGTGACATGCATATCATAAGCGGCATGATTTACATGCCACGCTTTTCGTTAATGGGATGTATACGAAATTTGCTATGGCACAACATGACTCCATGACGATCGTAAATGACAGGTCATAACATTAGAATGATGATGTGCGTGTCATGAACAGCGTGGTTTACATGCCACAGTCATGCTGTTGCGGTCGTTTAGTTAACTTGATATATGCCAAAATTGGTATGGGGAGACAACAATGTATGATGATCATGGGTGGCACGTTCTAACAAGAAAATCGCGACATGCATGTCATGAGCGACATGATTTACATGCCACGCGTCTCGTTAATGGGATGTATACGACATTTGCTATGGCACAGCATGACTGCATGACGAACGTAAATGACAGGTCGTAACATTAGAATCATGACACGTGTGTCATGAGTAGCATGGTTTACAAGGGACAGTCTTGGTGCTCTTGCGGTCGTTTTGTTAGCTTGATATGTACCAAAATTGGTATGGCGAGACAACATTATAGACGACCATGGGTGGCACGTTCCGAGAACATGAAAATCGGGGCATGCATGTCATGACGGACGTGATTTACATCACGCGTTTCGTCAATGGGGTGTATGCCAAAATTGCTATAGCACAGCAAGACTGCATGGCGAACGTAAATAACAGCCATAACATAAGATTCATGACATGCGTGTCATGAGCGGCGTGTTTGACATGCCAGTCTTGGTGCTCTTGCGGCCATTTCGTTAACTTAATATCTACCGAAATCGGTATAGCGAGACAACAACGCAGATCCATGTCACGTTCCTGATGTGTGCTTCGCATTTCCTTGATTCCCACTGCACGTGGGGTATGCCAATGTTTTTTCAATCAAGAAACTGCTTCGGTGTTCTCTCGCTCGGAGGGCGCGTTCTCGTTCCTTGCGAACTATTATAGATTACGGTGATGACCACTGTGGTTCGGTTGAGAATGTCGAATTTGTAGTAGAGCTCCACCTGCGTATTCTATGCATCGTGTATTCTGCTGTTATATACTTTAATGATGTACACACAAAGTCGTTTTTTTACACAGATCTTTTCGTTTCTCGTTATGCAGGTGTTCAGCTTCGGTTTCGGTTTTGTGTAGCATGATGGACACGGACGACGACAAGGCTAGACCCTAAGGAGCTTAGCCCCTAAAATACACTCCCATTAGAAGCGTATCCTTGTGCCCGTTTCAGTATGATCCAGAACGCACACACAATGCTCGAGCTCATCTGAATGCTCAGCTGCACGAAGCCATTCCACGACCACAAGACGTCGTAAATTGCCTGCGGCAGTTGTGCAGAGACGCCACAACAAAGAGTGCGCGATTGTACAATCATGCACGTGACTTCCAACAGCCCGGAAATGAAACCTCATGACTGCAATGCCACAGTGAATAAACGTGCGGCAACGGCCGCCCCTATAACACACGACAGATCATGCATGTATTCATCTTTGTAGGGCACGAGTAAATTACTGCTATCCCACACAGTTGTGTAGGCGCTGTATTCACTACCTAAAACAGCCAAACGACAGGGTGGTGGGAAGAAAGCCAACGCACTCCTGACTCACTAACCGGATTAAACACACACAAAGGCCTAATAAAGTTTCAGAATGCAATCGTACACGGTGATATGAACAATAAAGCCATAATTATGTTGCGTAGGGTTCAAGTTGATGCGTTAGTATCTTAAAGCTTATAGCATTTGTGCTCGTCGTATCTGTAACAGACCGATTTGCCACCTGCGAGAGACATGAGTGATCGGACAGGCATTGTGCAAAGCCATTCGAATGAGGCAGTTACATTAATTTTAGGCAAGACGTAGATGCTGATGTCACTAGATCAAGTCACATAAGCACCGGAATCGAACCATGGTTAACGTGTGGAAGAAAGCAGAAAATACAAAATGCCACTACACATACACACACAGCTGTTGCAGCGCGGGAACCAAATTTTCTCCGAAAACACAAAGCAAAAGGAAGCCGCGAACAACTTCACTATACCGACTCCACCGCCAACCACCTAGCCCAGCTTCGCTGGCGTCGCGGAGCATCTTCGCCACTTCGCGACCGGCGAGAGAAAGAGCAGCCAGACATTCTGGCTCTTCTTTCCCGGGCCCGTACCCAGGCAGCACAGCAAAATTGGACCGACCTTCGCGCAACGTTGGAAAACATTGGATACAATATTGGAACTACATTGAACTTCGGGGCCCGTGCTACACTTTAAACAATATTAGTCCAGTGTTGGATACCAGTCGTCTAACGTCGGAAAAATTGGGGAAAAACGACATTGACCAACATTATCCATCGTTTGTATTTTCCATATTGGTAAGCTTGTATAAACAATGGCAGCTCGAAACGTTTTTTCCAGCCTTTATTCGTGGCTGTTCCATCATTTTTGCCAGCATTCCTCGTTGGATGAGCCATCATTTATTGCCAGCCTTATTTATTGGCTGATCCTATATTTTCTCCACCTCTTTTTATTGCCTGTTGCTTATACTTCCAGTGTTATAATCCACGCACTTAAATTTGCTTTGCCGAGGCTTCTGGCTCTAGGCAAAAAGCAAGAATATCCAGTAAATTAATGGAGTAACAATAGATTTATTTTGTACTTAGTAGGCATGTATATATTGCCAGCTTGGGAAATGAATTTTGTTATGTTCACGCTTCGTGGTAATGACGATAGCATAAAATAGACATAAATCGTCAGTGCACTCGTATGTTAATGCCGAAACGTATCTTTCGAACACATAAACTTATACAAATAAGCAAATTGTCTTTATGACACATTTTATTTGTGAGTTTTAGAGACGTGAGAAGGGATTGAAAAGAAAGTTCTGATAAAATCAACAAATATATATTTACTACAAGTTTTAAGTCCACTGCATACGATCAGCCTCGAGAAAACTAAACGCACAAGCACCATAAGGAAAAAGAAGAGGCACAAGAAAACATATGCCTAAGACTACGGGACACGTTATGATTTACATGCTTATTAAATGGTGGAGCAGCTGAAGCTCCTTAAACGATTCCACGAAACAGTTGAATTGTAGAAATTATACACTTCTTCAAGCAAAACAAAAGTGAACGGTAGGATACGGTGATGTGTTTTTGCATGCAGAACCCGGAACGGAGGGTATGTGGGGACAAACAGACGACTTCTAAAGAACCGAAAACCAGGAACAAGTAATGACCGTTAAAGAGCAAAAGGAAAACGTGTTCCACGCAAGACAAGAAAAGAAACAAACGTGAAAGTCACACGAACCAAAACAGCTTTGCTAGGAGCGATTACTCCATCTGCCGTGACGTATGCAACAAAGCCCACCACGTGTGTATTTACAAATAGACAAATCTAAAGAAAATACACAGTAATACATGCTATAAGAAACCCGGCACACACCAAAATGAGAGAATGGGCACTACGGAACGCACAATGAGTAAAATAAACGAATGGCTCAAATAGGTACGAAGCTTTCAGAAAAACCTTTATAACTTTCGGAACACGTTGAGGCTCATCTATTCAGTTCACCTAAAATGTCCGGTCCATAGAAGCGCAGGACTGCCACTTTTTCCCTATACAGAAGCTTGCAGTCGCAAGTTCCGTGTCCGTAGACTACGCAGGGGTTCTGACTTTGTAAACTCGCCAGTTTCAGCAGATATCCGATGCCCGTGCAACACAACCTGCATGTCCGAGAAACCTCTGCCGAGTGAAAGCCGCTTCGCCTGCCTCACCCCAAGCTCGCTACCAAGAAACATGTGAAACAGGTATGCGAAGGAAAACGGATTAGTGCAGCCCACGCAGCTCCCCCCCCCCCCCCCCCCCTGCCGCGGTACCCTTCGATGTTGGGCTGGCTCCTGTGCCTGCTGCTCGAGGTAGAAAGTTAACAAAGGCCTTTCTTTACCTTCCAACGTTTTCCATATGCCGTATTTGCTCATGCATAACTTATACCGTGCTTACTCACGCATACCACGTAACTCGTTTTTCTTCTTCATGAATCTAGGAGTTTCAGAACGTGCGTAAATTACATGGAAATTTCGCAAATAGTTCCGAAATATCGTGTAAGGGATCTTGACGCGTGCTGAGCTGAGATGCATCAAATGAAATGTATCACAAAAACCAAGGTAGCTTCCACTCGACAGAACGCGTACCTTAACAGCCAAATGCATTCCTGGGCTATATTCAAGCATTAGCGGATGCGCGACTCGGAATCGTCGTAAGTGGTGCTGTCAGCGGCGTCTCCAAGCTCCAGTATCAAGCATGACTCATATTCACGCGTCGAAATCTTCGTGGCAGCACGGCTCTCAGTTAATCAGCAAACGCTATGTTGAATTTGTTTTGTAGGTATCGCCAATACGTCGCTACTAAACAATCAAAATGCGATCGCCTATGGCGAAGCCTGGGCTACCGAACATTCAGTACTGAAGAAGGGCAGTGCTAGCCGGCGCCACGTGGCCCTGGGTGTCATGGGGAGAGCACGGAAGTAATAATTTTGCGTAAACCACACATAAAGTTGGGAGTGCAGAAATTACGCGTGGGCGCTAATTATGCGAGTACATATATGTTCATGTTGTTTCAAATGAAAAAGCAATGATTGCTTCCAATATGTCGGTTGTACTTCCCAATGTAAACAACATAGGCGGAACAATATTTACGTCTGGACAATATTTTCTCGCCTGTCTTGGCGAAACCAGCTAGAATGTCTGGACAGTATACACAGCCTACTTCTATTATTTTTCAGATATTGCTATGACAACAGATAATGTGACCTGCTATGTCATTGACGTGGGCTCGGAAGCCACTAACATGCTGCTGGGCATTTTGGACCATGTGATGGTGTTGTAGATGTAGTTTGCTCAACTTCCAACGTCCAAGTTCTAGCCTGCTTCACAAACACTAGCTAGAACTTACGAAAATAAACAATTGCGTAAATTATAGAGGTAATTTTTCCTGCGGCACTGAATACAAACACAATGACTTTTCTGAACTCATTCGCGGCACCGAGTCGAGCTAGTGGTCCCTTTATATTCGTAAAACTGGAAATATATCATGTGTACTTGCCCCCGTGTGTACTTAGCTCCCGATATATCATGTGTACTTGCCAATATTAAAACATTAATGCTACAACTCTTTTGTGTGGACAATATTGCCCTACACAGAACATTGGAAGTCCAACATTGGCGATGCAGTGAGATTGATTGGACAATATATATAGTCTGCGGCTATTACATAATCAATATTTATAGGACTATGTGGAAACTGACCTATCATTACCATTCTTGTGGACTGGCCCCACCAATAATGTATGCTGAGTGGCAACTATGGCCCACTTTTGCCTTCTTTACAGGATGAAAGAACTAATATAGCAAATTGAATGGTTACGATGGGCCATTGTTGGAGGCCTTCATAGAGGGCATTTCCTGTGCTGGCTTATGAGTAGTATCACAGGACCTTCATTGGACCTCCGTAACCCAACAAAAAACAATATTGGCCTGAGCATCTGTGCTGCCTGGGTAGCAGCCGCCCACATCACAGCGGCGGCATTGTTCTATAGGCTTCTTGATGCTATGGCTGTTCCGGCGCTTTGACCAGGCTGTCCGGCTCGTCGCAACAATCGCAGGATTTCTCCCTGTCTCCACATCTCTGGGAAGGACAAGCTGGCGCGTGGTCGGCGGGATCGCCGCCATGCCGCCAAGCAACACTCGGAGCCGTTAGATAAATTATATATCTATCGTTCGACACTTGTACCCCCCAGCCCATTAAAAATATGCGCTGCCCGTCTGTCCCCTTGAATTCGTGGGTATAGAGCTACACGGACCCCTTCTGCTTACCACTCGAAAGTTTCGAAGAGGAAGGCATACGCTCCGGGTGGTCGGCCATATTTGCGCATGCGCTGTGCACACCCGGTATACCGCTTTACGGAATGTGCTTTGCCTATTGCGGTTTAGCGGACAAACTAAAATTCGCTAATGCTTCCTATCATCACGTTTGCTTACAATACGGCCCTTCAATGCACCACAAACTACAGCCCCCTCTTTCTTGTATCCGGCCGTCCACCACGTTTTTTTGGAAACGACTTATCTTTCTATACCATCCGTTTCATTGCGTATCTTTTCCAAAGAGTCGGGCGCCCACGTAGCCCACGTCCGCGACGTTGCCTGCTCTAACACCGCTGCTACTGTAATGCGACGCATCGCATCGCGTCGTTTCGTTCCGCCCAGGTGACGAAGTGCTCCTGTGGGCCCCTGTTGTGCACTGGGCATTTGTGAAAAATTTCTTCACGCATATCTAAAGCCGTATCAAGGCCGCTGGATGAAGAGCACACACCATGCGGCCTGCCGCGTGCTCCTAAAAAGGCGTGAGTGGCCCTAGTTACCCGATGGATGGATGGATGGATGCTATGAGCGTCCCCTTTGTAACGGGGCGGTGACTTGTGCCCCACCAGGCTCGTAGAACTTTTTTTTCCTCTCTTTAAATTTTCCTCATGCCTTTTAAGTTTACTTCAATCAAATCGATCATACTATAGGAAAAACGGAAATTCATAACCCAGTTCCCTGCCCCTTATGGCAGAAAGTCCGTATTTCTTTTATAATTATTTTTTTTCCGTTCTCTCTAGTTTTCTGCCACCAGTATTCTAAACGTCTCTTACTTATTTAAATCGCGGCTATGTTCAGCTTCCCGTTGTTCGCCCTAAAACCCAAGGCTTCCTGTAGGGTGGTGCCCAAACGTACACCTGGGTGGATATTTCCGCATTCAATCAGAACATGCTCCTTCGTTTCCATATCTTCACAGCATATGCATTTTTCTTCTTCTTTACTGAATTTCGCTTTATAACTACGCGTTCTAAGGCAGCCCGATCTCGCTTCAAACAATAAAGTGCTTCCTCTTGAATTATCATAAAATGCCTCTCTCTTTATTTCGTTTTAGCCCTCTCGGTAGTTATTCAGAGTCGGTTTTTTTTTTCCATCGCTGCCCTCCAGTAAATCTTCTCCGCCTCTCTGACTTCTCCCTTTACGCTCTTTGTTGTCAGTTCTCTTAGAGCTGCATATTTACTGGTGAGCTTCCTAGTTCTCTTTCTCCACTGCGTGTCAACGCTCTTTCTATATAAATAGCGGAACACCTTCACTGCCCACCTACTCTCTTTCATATTCCTTAGCCTCTCTTCACACCTTATTTTGCTCTGTGCTTCCCTTGCCTCAAAACTCGGCCATCCCATATCGCCCTTTACAGCCTCGTTTGTCCGTTTCCCGTGGGAACCCAACACGAGGCGTGCCACAGTTCTTTGATTCACATCCATTCCCGATTGTATCTCTGGCCTCATGCACACCACTGACTTCCCAACTGTAAGGCCCGGTACCATTACCCCTTTCCACAGACCCCAAAGCACCTCGTACTTGTGTCCCCATAACGCTCTGTGCTTCATTATTCCTGCGTTTCTCTTTCCCTTTGCTGCCAAGGCTTTTGTGTGTACCTTCATGTATCTATCACCCTCATTTACCCATATGCAAAGGTACTTGTATTCGCTTACTCTCGGTATTTCTTGGCCCTGTATGGATACCGCCTGGTCGTTGGGATCATTGAATACCATCTAATCCGCATTTTGTTACATTAAATCCTAGTCCTAGATCCTCGCCTTCCTTCCCGCATATATTCACCAGCCGTTGTATATTATCTCGACTGTCCGCAAATAAGACAATATCATCAGCATAAAATAAACCCGGAAGCATGTGCTCAATCATCACGCCGCCTTGTTTGTCTGACAGATTAAAACAAATGTGGCTATCTCCTAGCGCTTTTTCCATTCTAACCATGTACAGCATGAATAACAGCGGCAACAAAGGGCGTCCCTGTCTCAGCCCCTTGCTAATATCAACGTTCTCTCTGCTACTTATTCCTTCCCATTCTATGCAAACTGTATTTTCTCGATATATTTCCCTCAAAAGCTGTACACAATCGTGGCCTATGCCCATTCCTACCAAAATTTCCTACAATACTTCCTGATTAACATTGTCATACGCCCCAGTGATGTCTAGAAAAGCCACATACAACGGCCTCCTTTCTATTTTAGATATTTCTATACAATGAGTAAGAACAAATAGGTTATCGTCTAAACGCCTGTCTACTCGAAATCCATTCTGAAGTTCTCCCAAAATATTGTTCCGTTCTGCCCAGGCTTCCATTTTTAATTTTACTGCTTGCATAGACATCCTGTATAGTACCGATGCAATGGTTAGCGGTCTATACGAGCGAATGTTATTCTTTTCCCCCTTGCCTTTATAGATTAAGTTCATTCTGCTTTTTCGCCAACTGTCCGGTATTTGCCTCTTCTGTAAGCATTTTTCTACGGCTTTCAATAGTGCTTCTTTAGTGTTCTGTCCTAATTCGTTAATGAGGCTAACGGGGACCCCATCTAAAACCAGAGCAGTGCGCTTTGGAATTTTTCCTTCGGCCTTCTTCCAGTTGAAATACTCAAGTTCTAGCTCTTCCTTAGTTTCGCTCACCGTCATGGTTTTATCCACTGGGGGAATCTCTTGGACGATCTTTTTAAACGAACCGGCTGTTACCTTCTGGATGTAACCCAACGCCTCGTACCCTTCCAATTGATTTCCTCTCTCATCAACAATATGATGTTGCAATGTGGCAGACTTTTTACCTAGCGCTTTTATGTGGTTCCAAAATATCATAGGCGCGCCCTTCTTCTTGTCATGAATTTCTGTCACCCAGCGTTCGCTATCACCTTTAATTTTTGCCTCGACCAGTTTCTGTACAATAGATTTTTTCTCTAAATATATTTGCCATCTTTCCGTGACTTCCACTTGCGGCCGCTTCTCCCTTTTTGCCTGCCTGTGCTCCCTTGATGCTTTACGTCGCTTTTCGATCGCTTCCCGGATTTCCCTGTTCCACCATCTTTTTGGCGTTCTCTTTCCTTTCCAGCAAACAGTTTTCTTCTCTTTACTTATTTCTTTCGTCATTACATGAACTAGCTCATTATACCTCCAGTCCTTGCCTCGTATTTTGCCTACTTCTTCCTCTACTCTTGCGGCTATATTTTTTATTTGTTTGTCATTTAAATACGAGCTGCCAAACTTCGACTCTACGTTATTATTTTCAGATTTATATCCCAGTTGTAACGTTATGCGTTTATGATCACTACCCAAACTGCTCATCCCGTCCTCGTCTATTCTCATTTCTCTCAGTTTTTCTTAGATTCCTTCCGTCATAAGACAATAATCAATGTTCGATTGTCTGTTTCTGACCTCCCACATGATCTGTCCAACACACTTGGGCCCTGTGTTAACTATCACAAGAATATGGTGTTCGCAAAGATCGAGCAATAACCTCCCATTGGTGTCTGTATATCCGTCAAGGTCGTGGATGTGGGCATTCATATCCCCTAGGAGGATGATTTCGGCCCCATGACCAAATTCTTTAATATCGGTGTTTATGCAATGCTTTATCTCCAGATTCTTTTCCTTACAGTTATTTCCCGTCCACATGTGTCCACATTATTTCCCGTCCACATGTGTTACAGTTATTTCCCGTCCACATTTCCCGTCCACATGTCTTCGCACCTGCGTTTTTCACACCCTGTTCTTGCTGCCCCCCCGCGCTGGAGGTCGGCGCCGCACTATTCTCCCTGTTGCCTGCTTCTTTGTTCACCTTAACTACCATGGCTAGTTCCTCCTCTACTAACCTAAGCCTCTCCCGCATGGCCTGCGTTTTCTCAGGCTCTCTTGCCAACGCATTCTCAAGCTCAGTGATTCTGTCCATAAGTCCGCTCTGAGTAGCCATCATTTTTTTCCATTTTTGCCTCGATCTCGCACTGTCTACGTTTTGCGTCAGCTTCTTCTGCCTTCTCTTCCCCACAAACTTCCATTTTCATAGCTGCCCCGCACCCTGAACACCTTGCGGTCTTTTTGACCATGGCCACTCGTAGGACAAGAGTTACACTATCTAAAGAACAAAGGCCCTCGGTACTACAAACACTTCCCTAAGACAATGCGTACCCAAAAACTCAATGGATAGCCCACACTTCAAAACACTCGTTATGGGTGCACGTGCACCTCAGCCATGTGGGGGAAGAAAAAGGAAAAAAAACCCAAAAACAAGTTACAGACCCCTCCAGAAAACCGTACGAACTAATAACCTCGGTACTACAATCACCTCCCTAACTAAAAACCCTAAGTACAAACACTTCCCTCGGTACTACAAACCCTTCCCTAAGAGAATGCGTACCCAAAAATTCAATGGATAGCCCACACTTCAAAACACTCGTGGTGGGTGTACGTGCACCTCAGCCACGTGGAGGAAGAAAAAGGAAAGCAAAAAAACCCCAAACAAACAAATTACTGACCCCTCCAAAAACCGTACCAACTAATAACCTCGGCACTACAAACACTTCCCTAAGACAATACGTACCCAAAAACTCAATGGATAGCCCACACTTCAAAACACTCGTGGTGGGTGTACGTGCACCTCAGCAACGTGGAGGAAGAAAAAGGAAAGAAGAAAACCCAGAAAACAAGTTACTGACCCCCCCCAAAAAAAACCGTACCAACTAATAACCGTATGGGCGAGTCAAGTATGGGCGAGTCAAGTCTCTTTTATTGCGCATTTAGCCTGTCGCTTTCAGCCATATTACTACTATATGTTCAGTGTATTGAAAGATCTGTATTTAGTATTCACTTTGTACAACTGACCAGCTTCTTAATTCACTAACTTACGATCTGTGCTGTTTGAATAATGATGTATTACCCCACTCACATAATGTTCCAAATGGGAACCTGTGATGTACTTGAATAAATAAATAAATAAATAAATAAATAAATAAATAAATAAATAAATAAATAAATATAGTTTATGCTAATGACCTATACTAGAAAAGCAAGCTCAATGCATGCAAGGAAACTTATCTGCCACTGTCGTTCCGGAGACCTCGACAAACACCCAAGCGACTGCCGCGGCGCCCCCGAGCGGGGACGGATTTCGTGAGCGCACGTGGGATGAGATGCACGGCGGGCTGCGGAAGTTATGCTTGAATGCTAGCGTTTCTAGGACACGCATGAAATATTTCAAAGCTCACAGAAAATACATATGCGTCAATTGCTCCTGTTGCTTGAAGACAGCTAAAATTGTGGGATTTTTAGGTTTTCCATGGCCGAGATGCGATTTCACGCACCGATCGCTCTTCAAGGAAAAAGTTATCGCGGTCGAAATTTCCCTGTGTCCTAAAGAATCCCTGTTCTGGAAGTGTCACTCATTGTCTAATATATCATAATTATTAAGGCGACAGGGTTACATGCTTCATTGGAAGGTGACTTTTAAAAATAAGCTAGGATGAAATGTGTACAACAAAGTTAGTGCACCGTGAGGACAAAAATCGAGGCCTCGAGTCTCGTTCGCTTGATATCACAGAATTAATATACTGACTCTAGAGGCAAAGCTCCCCATAGGGCCCGTGTGTGGGAGGGGAGGTCCCCCGTGGTGGACGCCATCTTGCAACAATCACGCTATCATTGGGAATAGTAGCTGGTATTGATCTGGCAACAAGGTATGAAATCACATAGCCTCCGAAATGGCTCATAGGCGCGGCAATTTCGAAGGATATGTGGAGGAAATCAGCGCCGATAGATGGCAGCAGCTATCCTGTTTACGATCAGAGCTGGTAAGCCAACGCCTTCTCAGAACACGTTCAACGTTATCCCCGGCGATGCAAACTTGGTGTTCGATATATGAGTCTTCTTGCTTCGTGTCGATGGGGGATGCTTCTTCGATGGTGGAAGCCAAAGTTCGATAATGGTACAAGTTTATTTTACACTTATTTACAAAACTGTACAAAACTTTGCCTCAACAGCATCTCAAACACTTCTCGTAGGAGCGACCGTCGTTTCCGTCCTTACTCGTCCGCTCCCCGAGTCCGTCTCCTGGTCTGCCCCGTTCGGGTCATCCTTCCCACGCTTCCGCCCCACTGCGCTATTCTTTAGTCCCCTCTTCCTCTAAGTGGCTCAAGCACGTGAGTGGTCAAAAAAGCAACAAAATACAAAGGGAAGCAAACATGAATTCCTCAACACTTGGAAGGTGGAACGGCGGCCGACCATGGCAATAGGAAGCTCAGTCTCAGCAAGAAACCGAGACTACACGCGGCGTTGGCAGTGGACGCGGTGCATCCGGCATTGTCAGTGCGATCTTGTCGATTATCGACGTGTCCGATCGGTCCGTGCGTGATATTCAAGGTGCGTACAGAGAAGGCCTATATAACCTTACGTACGTGTGAAGCACGGTTTATTCTTTCGGGTGCAGAAAGCTCTTTCGACGCACGACCTACCAGTTTGAGTTTCTTTGCCTGTGTATTGCGACTGAGGCGGGCTGAGGCATGATTGAACAGCTCGGCTGCGAAGCCGCTGCCCTCAAACAAACCCTACCAACCCGACCACCCGACCGTCGCTACCCCGCTACGGTCATAAAGAGGGGGCCGGTACCCAGGCAGCACAGATGCTCGGGCCAATATTGTTTTTTTGTTGGCTTACGGAGGTCCAATGAAGGCCCTGTGATACCACTCATAAGCCAGCATTGGAAATTCTATCTATTAAGGCCTCCAACAATGGCCCATCGTAACCATTCAATTTGCAATATTGGTTCTTCCATCCTGTAAAGAAGGCAAATGTGGGCCATAGTTGCCACTCAGCATACATTATTGGTACGTCTAGTGCACAAGGATGGTAATGATGGGTCAGTTTCTACATAGTCCTATCAATATTGGTTAGGTAATGGCGGCAGGCTGTATATATTGTCCAATCAATCTCACTGCGTAGCCAATGCTGGACTTCCAATGTTCTGTGTTGGACAATATTGTCCGCTCGCAAGAGTTGTAGCATCAATGTTGGTAACATTTGCAAGTACACATGATATATCGGGAGGCAGGTACACATGGTGGTAAGTACACATGATTGTTTTCCTGTTTTATAAATATGAAGGGACCACTACCTCGACTCGGTGCTGCAAGTGAGTTCAGAAAGGTCATTGTGTATGTATTCAGTGCACGAGGAAACATTATCTCTATAATTTACGTAATTGTTTATTTGCGTAACTTCTAGCTAAGTGTGTGTGAAGTAGACTAGAACTTGCACATTGGAAGTTGAGCAAACTACATCTACAACGCCATCATATGATCCACAATGCCCAGCGGCATGTTAGTGGCTTCCGAGCCCACGTGCATGGCATGGCAGGTCACTTTATCTGTTGTCATTGCAATATTTCCAAACTAATAGAAGTGGGCTGTGTATACAGTCCAGACATTCTCTCTGGTTTCTCCAATACAGGACAGCCAATGCTGCTTGCGAGACAATATTGTCCAGACGTAAATACTGTCGTGCCTATGTTGTTCACATTGGGAAGTACATGGCATATTAGATTTAGAAGCAATGATCTCTTTTTCATTTGAAACAACGTTAATATATATGTACGTACCGTGTGCACTCGCATAATTAGCGCCCACGCGTAATTTCTGCACTCCCAACTTTATGTACGGTTTACGCAAAAATATTACTTGCATGCTCTCCCCATGACACCCAGTGCCACGTGGCACAGGCTAGTGTTGTCCTTTTTCAGTACTGAGTGTTCGGTAGCCCAGGCTTCGCCATAGCCGGTCGCATTTTGATTGTTTAATAGCGACGTATTGGCGATTCCTATAAAACAAATTACACATAGTGTTTGCCGATTAACTGAGAACCGTGCCACCACGATAATTTCGCCAGGTGAATACGAGTCGATCTTGGTACTGGAGTTTAGAGATGCTGCTGACAGCACCAGTGACGACGATTCCGAGTCACACATCCGATAATGCTTGAATGTAGCCCATAAATGCATTTGGCTCTTGAGGTACGCGCTCTGTTGAGTGAAAGCTACATTCGTTTTTGTGATACATTTCATTTGACGCATCTCAGATCAGCACGCGTAAAGATTCCTTACGCGATATTCCGAAAGTATGTGCGGAATTCGCATGTAATTTACGCACCTTTTGGAACTCCTAGATGCATGGAGAAAAAAAACACGAGTTACGTGGTATGCGTGAGTAAGCACGGTATAAGTTATGCATGAGCAAATACGGTATATGCAAAACCTTGGAAGGTAAAGAAAAGCCTTTGTTATCTTTGTACCTCGAGCAGGGGACACAGGAGCCCGCCGAACATGGAAGCCTACCTTGGCAGGGGGGGCGGAAGGAGGGAGCTGTGTGGGCGGCACTAATCCGTTTTGCTTCGCATACCTGTTTGACATGTTTTCTTGCAGCGAGCTGGGGGTGAGGCAGGCGAAGCCGCTTTCACTCTGCAGAGGTTTTTCGGACGCACAGGTTGTGTCGCACGGGCATCGTGTATCTGCTGAAACTGGCGAGTTTACGAAGTCAGAACACCTGAGTAGTCTAGGGACACTGAACTTGCGGCTGCAAACTTCTGCATAGTGAAAAAGTGGCAGCCCTGCGCTTCTTTGGACCGGACATTTTAAGTGAACAGAACAGATGAGCCTCGACGTGTTGCAACAGTTCTAAAGGTTTTCCTGAAAGCTTCGCACCGATTTTAACCATTCGTTTATTTTACTCATTGTGTATTCTGTTGCGCTCGCACCCTCACTTTGGCGTGTGCCGGGTTTATTATAGCATGTGTTACTGCGTATTTTCTTTATATTTGTCTATTTGTAAATACACACGTGGTGGGCTTTGTTTTATACGTCGTGGCAGATGAAGTAATCGGTTCTAGCAAAGCTGTTTTGGTTCGTGTGACTTTCATGTTTGTGTTTCTGTCTTGCGTGAAACGCGTGTTTTCCCTGTACTCTTTAACGGTCATTTCTTGTTCCTGGTTTTCGGTTCTTTCTAATTCGTCGGTTTGTCCTCACATACCCTCCGTTCCGGATTCTGCATGCAGAAACATATCACCATATCCTAACATTCACTTATGCTGTCTTACTTGAGGAAGCGTTAAATTTCTACAATTCAGCTGTTTCGTGGAATCATTTCAGGAACCTTTCAAGCTTCAGGTGCTCCACGTAAACACGTAAACCAAAGCGTGTCGCATAGGTTTAGGCGTAAGTTTTCTTGTGCCTCTTCTTTTTGCTTATGGTGCTTATGCATTTAGTTTTCTCGAGGCTGATTATATACAATGGACTTCAAACTTAGAGTTAATATTGATTTGTTGATTTTATTAGAACTTTCTTTTCAATCCCTTCTCATGTCTCTTATACTCACGAATAAAATGTGTCACAAAGAAGACATTTTGCTTATTTGTATGTGTGTATGTGTTCGAAAGATACGTTTCGCCATTAACATACGAGTGCATAGACAATTTATATCTGTTTTATGCTATCGTCATAACCACGAATCGTGAACATAACCAAATTCATTTCCCAAGCTGGCAATACATACATGCATACTAAGTACAAAATAAAGCTGGGAATTTATTGGAAATTTTTGCTTTTTGCCTAGAGCCAGAAGCCTCGGCAAAACAAATTTAAGCGCATGCATGATAGCCAATAAAAAAGGTGGGGAAAATACAGAATCAGACAATAAAGGAGGCTGGCAAGAAATGCTGCCTCATCCAACGATGAATGCTGGTTGAAAATGATGGACAGCCATCAATAAAGGCTGGAAAGAACGGTTAGAGCTTCCATTGCTTATACAAGCTTACCAATATTGAAAATACAAACGATGGACAATGTTGGCCAAAGCCACTCTTTCCCAATTTTTCCAACGTTATACGACTGGTGTCCAACATTGGACTAATCTAGTCATGTTAGCATGGGATCAAGTGTAGCATGGGACCCGAAATCCAATGTAGTTCCAATATTGTATCCAATGTTTTCCAACGTTGCGCGAAGGTCGGTCCACTGCTGTTGTGCTGCCTGGGG